>JAQGBV010001118.1:0-17920 GCA_034698685.1 Isotomurus pseudopalustris
GCGACACAGCTCTATAAGGCTGTGTCAAGAATTGTGAAGGTCATAAGTCTACGGCATACTACGTCAACGGCATAAAAAGACCTCCGCACAATGAAATAAAACGAGAGAGAGACTAATATTGGAGAAATGAATCCCCTAAACAACACAAATTTCTTACCAATTCCACGCTTATTTCTTCGTGACAGCTTTCCTACTTCCTACTCCAATTGTGTTTGCTGTTCGTGACAGAATTAAGCTTGACTGGTGCTACTTCCACCATCAGTAAGGATCTGACAGCCAAGTCCTTGAGATCTAACTCGCCCTCCATTCCATACGTATCCACAACAATCATGATCTCTCTGTGTGAATCATGTGAGTGCTTAGCCAACCGCCAGATGCACACTTCGATCTCTTCAGTGCTTTCACTCTTATGTGTATGTGTGTGTACCTAGTTAAAAAACACATTTGTAACAACGGGAGTTTAGAGGTAGAGAACGATTGAAAACTTCTTTGAATTCTTTTGAATTAGAGCGAAGATGACAAATGCAGGGATGGGGACACACACACACACACACACGACACACACACACGTATACACACACATGAATAGCCAGAAGGGAAATGTTTGGATTTTGCAAAGGAATCAAAAGAATGTGAGATTGAATTTCACTTCTTTGATCTTTGCATCGTTATCTTTCTTTTTCTGTCTCTGTTCGATCATCATGATGACCTCCTTCACGATTGATACACCAGCACTCATTTATCTATCCATTCAACACGCTCCTCCTTACTTTTTATTCGCTTCAATCAAAACTGCCTTTATCAATGTGAGAAGAAAACTCTTTTTTATACATCAGAAACCTCGCAATCAAATCCTCAAAGGATTCGCGTATTCATACTCCAGTGCCTTTATCCCAGGATACTTTCCCCACTCAAACAATAACCCACACTGTGTGCAGACATTCACCTATTCATCCATTCACTTTTTCTTTGTCGCACACAAACTCCTTCCTTCACTACCTTTCTCTTTACTTCACTTAATATTTTATTGCCACCGCTTCTGTCCCAACCACACATACTGTTATAGCATATAAAATCCACAACTCCCTACTTCCTACTGGATGAGAACACTTTTGATTAATTCTGCAGCATCTATTTCACTTACGAAGCCACCTATACGAAACAGAAACCCACATCTATAGACACGTCTGATATAGACACAAACATCATCCGAAAGACAATAATATGTTACAGTACCAACTCCGAGGATTCAGTCAGGAGAGGATCTATATAGGGCAGTAGGATCCATAAACGGAGAGTATAGAGGGCGGAATAAAGGGGGAAATACGGGAGTACAGGTGTGAGAGAAAAATGGTTTTATTCGGAGTCCATATGGGAAGAGGGAATAGGATTCCATGAGGATTGTGTACGGAGAGAGTGAAAGTGTGTCAGTGTGGTTGTGGTTTTCTACGGTGGATGATGAATTGTGCCCGAATGATGAGCTGCCACATTGCATTAAACTCCCCAATCCAATAACTACGGGATTCTTCATGTGAGACTTAGATCCGCATCCACGTAGCCACGGTCTATTTTAAACCTCGCTCTCATCATGCCCACTCTCCTCCTTTTGTTGTTTCTTTCCTTCCAAAAGTCAAATTTAATACGAGTCATCAGCTATTCCACCCTGTCTATTGTACAAAGGGATGTTCATATTTTTCCGGATACACGCACCCGCAAACACACAAGTAATTCGAAGGAATCAAGATGGAAGTGTGTGTAGGCTGGAGACATTCCCACAGTAATTCTGCTGGTAGATTATTGTTATGACACACACCACAACTTGTGTGATATGGTGTGAACTGTTGAGATGATCCTATGAGGCAGGCAATTTAGGCAGAGAGAAATACCATTTCATCTCTTTGCGATAATTCTGACAAACCACAACCTCAGCATGTTTACCGTGTGTTGTATCACAGAGTTTAGAGGAGTTTCCATTGGCTGCATCATCAGCACAACAATGTTTGATCAGTGTAAGAAATTAACTGGAGCACATCCATCCATTCGTGAAATCAAACTGTTTGCACAATTCTCATATAGCCACACGCAGAGAGATCTTCTTCCATCCATCTCAATTTTGAAATGCCACAGAGAAAGCGGAGGAAAAATGTCTCTTACCACTACCAAACTACCTTCACCCCCTTCGGAGTCTGCACAGCGGGTTCTCGGAAATGTAAATTTGTTTCTTTAAAAAGCAGTTTTGGAAGAGGAGCAAAGAGAGAGAGAGAGAGAGAGAGAGATAGAAGGAACTTGTAGGCAAATCCAACTTAAAGACGACAAGGTCTTTATTGAATTTCTCCATTTCGTCTCACAAGCATTTTGGCTCAGCCCCAAACTAATTCTTCCTCTGTGTGTGCATGCATACATATGATGAAGACGTGAACATCCCCCAACGATGTATCCCTATCTTGTGTATTTGTGTGAGTGTGTGTGTGTGTGTGACTACATTTAGGCTTTGGGAGTGTGGAAAGCTGGTAGCTGGTTCTTCTCGTAAGCTTAACAGCAAACCAGATAGTCATAAATGCACATAAATATTTTATGACCATTTCAATTTCCACTAAATGCAAACTCCGTCTAATGTTCTACTCTTCCAATTCAAATCGCCATAAAAGTTATGACATGATGGCACACTCAAGGAAAACGAGGCCAAGAAAAGAAGGCGAACCTTTTCTCAATCTCCGATTCAATCTTCTTCTTCTCCTCCTGCCCAACTTTTCCATGTGAAGGCAATTATGCATAGCATTACACGAGCACCACTTTCGCCAACTGCCCACAAGACTCTCCCCGTCTTTCAATCAAATCGTGACTTGTAGGGAAGTATTCCATACCGGAGATGGAAAAAGTGGATGCCGTGTCTCTGGGTTTATGTGTTGCTCAAGTCGCTGATGATTTCCGAAGAGCTTTCTCCGTAGGAAAACAAAGACTGTCCAAATCACCGGGAAAGAGATAATCAAAGCGTTTTTCCCTTCCTTCCTTCTCTCCTCCTTCTTATGGGGAAAGTGGTGGTGATGGCGCAGAGTTCCTTGCTTTCTCCCTTCAATCTGGAAGTGTGTATATACACTTGTTCGCAACAAGAGAGATTAGTGGCGGATGGGCAATCAGAGTAGAATAATGTACGGCGATATATACACTACGCCACACTGTCTCTATGGATGGGGATGGATAGCTCTCACAAATTACTTCTTCCTTTCCTTATTTATTGTTTACTTTGACTTCATTTGCAGGATCCGAGGAAGGAAAAATAAATAAAGTGTACTACTCACTTGCTAACTCCATCCTTCCTCGCGACTACTGCTCCTCTAAACTATCCAGCCCAACGTGTATATATATATAGTCCCTATCGATTTCAAATGCAAAAAGTGCCGCAGTAGACTACAGAAACGTCTTAGCTTATCGATTTCCCTTTGCGAAGTTCCGCTCCTTTTGCTTTCTCCTTGTTCTGCAATCCAAATAGTCTCTACTTAGTGGGAAGGCACACATCCTGGGTACTTATTGCTTGTTGGAGAAAGTACCTCCAAACTGGTGTTGTGAATGCTGCCTCCTACTTGGATATGTATCCAGGGCTACACATAAGGCGGCCCTCACTGCACAAAATGCCAATTAAACTTAACGACAATATCCTTCTTCCTCCCCTTCCTAAACGGTTCTCACATGATCATTAAATTCTCCATACATTTGTGTTTGTTGCAGTGTTGCTCTTCATGCATTCCCGATGCGAAGCCAAAGCATACAATCACATAGCTGATACTATCGCATAGCTGTTGTATCTTCCACCAGCTCCTGAGTCTTCTTTCATTATTTCCAGTCTTCCAGTCTCCTTTACAGGATTCGACTTTATTGGAACGACTTGATAGTCTTCTAACTACGAAGGTGAGTCTCATCTCTCTCTCTCTTTCGCTACTCAGTTCGCCTGTTCATCTATACACCCACACTATCTATGAGTTCAAGAGCTTATCCTACAAATCTACGAACGGTAACACGAAGTAACTATTCGAACAAAAGAGAAAAGACCCCAGAGAACTGCCACCATCAACAAGACTTGTCTCTCTTCGATATTTCTTCCACAACGAATAAAATTTCTACACATCCCAAACACGCATTCTCTTTCAAGAGGAAATCCCACATTCGCACAATTCTTCGACAGATTCCTAAAAAAAGCTTCTGAGGCAACACAGAGATGTTGGAGTGTGTATATATTATGTGCTAAGGGTACACTACGCAGACGGTAAGCAGGCGCATCTATACCATGCATGAATGGAGAAGCAGACTTGCTTTCTATATCTCTCTATACATTATAAATAACTCACAGAATCCAACAAAAATCAAAGGAAAGAGAAAGCGATTTATACTTTCTCGCTTACTCTGTAAGTATCTAACTACTGCGACTCAGAATAAACCGACAGACTGTCTGTCGGAAGGTTTTCCTTTCTTCATTTTGATGGTTCACTGAGCTGATGGTAGGGAGGGAAGGAAGGTACCTCTAAAAGAACACTTGAAGCAAACCAAATTCATTTACACTTTTAGCAGCACATGATGTGTTTCGAAATTTTCAAGAAAAAACCTTCTACGCTTGTTAAATTGTTTCTTAAATTTGAACATTTCTGCACGGCTCAAGTCATTTGTTTCAAGTAACATTGACTGATGACCGTAACTTTTACATTGGGAAATTTACTCTTATTTGTATGCACACGAAGTAAAGTCAAACAAAAAAGAGGATACTTAATGAAACTGTACTACTATGGGTGTTTGTTGTCTGCCATTCATTCCTTTTCCCATCCCTTTCCATGTCAAGTCTGAAAGACAAGATCCCCAGCAATCCCCTAAGAGAACTAAACTATACGTACGTAGGTAAGGTGCAGTGCATCCGAAAACATAAAAGTTTTGAAACAAACCTATGAAGACATAAACTATTTCTATAGATATATTCAACTTGAAATCCTACATGAAAAGGAACTTAAACATAAAAAGCTACTGCTTGCATATCAATAATATATATATGTATATATAATATTTATTTATATATACTTATAATGCCTACTTAAAAATACAGTGGGGGGTTATCAGAAGTTGTGGTGCATTTTTCAAAGTTTATACGCTTTTTATCATGTCAGACGAGTGAGATAAGACTAGAGATGCACACTTGACATTTACCTGTTCTCTGACATATAGTAAACCGCATGTTAAGCCTCTATCCTCCCCCGACCTTCTCTAGTTTCCGTTCTTTCACTTAAAAGTTCAGGACAAAAACTGCCAGAAGCTCTCCGCCTACTACCACCGAGTTTTCTTCACTCATCTTTCACAACAATTTTGAGGAAGCATAAGAAAAGTTGAATGATGTAGACAGACACATAACACACTACACTCCCAGCAACACACACACACACATACTCTGTGTATACTTTCTTTCACACCTTCCAACAATGAATGACTTTAAGGCGGATGCGTCGAAAGCAAATGGGGAAGAAACTGAGGAGATGAGAGGCTTACTACGACTTAACTCCGTAATCTTGAACTTAATCCACGAAAGCCATAAAGCGGATTACTCATGGATTAATCACAAAGTGTCTTCTTTCCTTTACAATATTATTCCTAGATGCATTCTCTCAAATAAAATTGACCAATTCAGTAATTTCTCACTGGACCAGTCAATGTGTACACCCGATTACACGGAGATACACAGAAACAGTGTGTTTAAAACCACTGCGGAGTTTATATAGGTATCAATACACACTTCAGCTCCATAAGAAAGTAGACCTTCCTTGCGCAATCGTTAGTTCCAACCGTGAAATTGCTTTTTTGAAAGAATATCCTATGAACCTCTGCACATTACTATACTACTCACCATCGTTACTCTTCATAATCATAATAGTAATAACGGGGAGAAAGTGAGAAAAGAAATTATATTTGTAAGCGGTGTGGGTTACAGAGGGAAAGGAAATGGGACGAAATCTCTCCAGTCCACGTGCGTTATTCGAGTATTTCGAGTATAGAGTTGCCTTAACCAGGTTTATTTTATGACTCTAGAATGAGTGGTTGGTGCGGGAGAGTCGGTTATTTATTCCACTTCGATTTTCCCTTTTATTGTTAAGTGTGTGTCAAAGATGTATTTTAGTTAGTTTCGAGATGAAATATTGATGCAACTGATGCTGTTAAATGCACTCTCTTCTCCTCTACTCATAGTCCAATTCAACCATTTCTTTATCTTTTTTCCTCTCCACTTATTCTCAGAAGATGCACACGCACACACACTCACACACTCAAGCCCAAGAATACCAACCCACACATCTGTAGGCTTTCT
The DNA here is from genome assembly GCA_034698685.1 of Isotomurus pseudopalustris. Taxonomy (NCBI): domain Eukaryota; kingdom Metazoa; phylum Arthropoda; class Collembola; order Entomobryomorpha; family Isotomidae; genus Isotomurus; species Isotomurus pseudopalustris. The sequence goes on from JAQGBV010001118.1 coordinate 6,335, forward strand.
CTTTCTAAGTATCACATTATTACAATCATCACTTCCCCCGGTCTACTCATCTTCAGAGTGTCGTCATTATGAAATAAAGAAATTACTTTCTCCCACAAACACACACACGCCATTCCCTATTCCCCCCTTTCCAATCTTGTGGTGGTGAAAGTACCATATAAATGTTTAATTTTCTACAAGAAGGCCACACATCAAGTAGCATCGACAATGGTTAACGAGCAGCATTATTGACTTGCATTTGATTTAAAAGGACACACGCTTCCTTCACTTAGGCTGAAAAAAACTGGGCCCTGCTACTCTTCATAGTTCTAGTGTTGTGGGTTTTTAAGCTGAGATGAAATGTAGAAAAGCGAACTCATTCGCAGAGACACATGGACAGACAGAGACACACACACACACACACACACACACACACACACACACATATGTGTAGCAAAGTCTTTTTGCTTGACAAAGGATAATTGTTCATCGTCAGAGTCTTCTTGAACTAATGACTTCATTGTTGGAGGAGGACGGAGTAGAGGGATTCGTTGAAACGCTCATTGCTTAACAGAAAAGGAATGAAAGAAGGGTTTTCTTTGGTCCTTCTCATTTATTGCCGAAAGAGCTTATCTCTTACTGAGAAAGAGGCAGTCTTCTGAGGGAAAGTAGTCGTGGTGTTGGTTGAGCTTGACATACCCTGAGAAGACAGACAACTGGTAAAAAGACGTTTCACTCTGTACATACCTTCTTCTTCTTTCTTAAGTATTTTATTTCGTTTGCGGAACATTAGTTAAGCTTAAGCTGGTGAGTTAGAAGGGAGCAAAAGTTTTGTGACGCTAATGAGTCTTCATAAAAATTACAAAGTTAGTTATAACCCCTCTTAGAGGTTTCGGAACAGCCCTCATTACTCTTTTCTTTCAATTTATAAGGCAGGCCCCATGGGACGACGAATCCGTGATTGCATAAAGAACAAAACTTGCCAGAGCTTCACTTCAGCTCCGCACTTATTATTATTGTACGACCGAAACTCTACTCAAAAGTTAATTGTTCGAAAGAAGGACTAGCTCACTAGTGGGGCTCGCAATTGGGCCCCCAGCATCAGAACCTCTAAAAGTAGGTGTATAACGTCCATTATTGCCTCCATAGAGGTTTCCTCGTCTCATTCCACACTAGTCTAACTCTCCATCTGATTTAAAATTAAAAATGCCCACAATGGAAGAATATTTAACCTTAATTGGCCTACACTGACTGAAGGCTTATCAAATGGTTAACTGAGATTAACATATCGATCCTTATCCACATGCTCAGCTGGCGCTCTAACCTTTCGCTATCAGTTACATGCATCTACGCTGTTGGCTCATTACAGAATTTTGACAAGGTGCAACAATAACAATAACACATACAAAACTATCACTCCCTGTAAAAGTCAGGATCTCAAGTTTACTTCAGATCGAGATCTTCTGTTCCGAGATTCGCTGTTTGCCATCCACAGGGCGTGGTTTCATCTAAAAAGAGATCATTGACGAATTACATTACCATTCTTAATCGTTCAATCATCAACAAACCCACTTGTAGCGTGGGCATTCATATTCATATGTTCTGTATAATAGTCTCTCCAGTGTCTCCAGTCACTCCTAAGCCTAAGACTAGAGTTATATTTTCTTCTACATAAAACTAAATCCTTGAACTGTAGTTTTGTTTGATGGCACAAGTGATATCGCAGCATTCATATAATAGTACAGTAAAACTGTGAGTGAAAATTAAAGTAGTAAACTGCAAAATCATCAAGATGAGAGCAGCGCAAATCTCATTAAACAGCCATAAAGGGATGATAAGCAGTCGAAAAATTATAAGGAAGAACTCATTCTGACTTTAAGAAACGAACAAATAACGAGTAGATGCAAAAAATCCATGTTGCGTGTGTGTGCCTATCCTCGAAATGAGAAGTCACCAAAAGGCCGTTGTCACTAGAAGGAAAAGACAGACCTTTTATCATCCTAAGGGGAAAGTGAGCATTCTGAAAAAAGTGAAAGTTCTTCCACACGCGTTGAAGAAAACACGAGGCTCGGTGTTCAGATATGCGTGAGTCTATAGTAAAAGGATTGGAAAGGGAAAGTCTAAAAACCCGATGCATTTTTGACTTGACGTTGACAAAAAGATTGTGATTGACCTCTGGTTAATCCCATGGCTGGTAGCCGTCTGTTCCCATCAACGGACAGAATGAATTGGCCTTTTTATAAATAAATTCGGCCTTGAGTAAAAAACCATCTAATGCTACAATCTCACTCAACTGCATTATAAAGAAAGCCTAGTCCCCCATTCTCTCTCAACCCCTCCGCTTCTCTCTCGGACAGTTGAGAAATGTAGAGAAAGTTTCCTGAAAAAGAAAAATTTCCCGTCAAACTTTTATTTCCCGAGTCGTCACAAAGAAGAGTGAGGCTGAAGAACGACGACGACGAGGAAGACTTGGTCCTCGTCATTGTGGAAAGTTGGCCTTTCTCTCCTCCCAGTTCTGATCCAAGTCACAAACTTTCCATGTCCATCTTATTCTTCCGTTTTTTCAGGCCAGCTTATACAATACATAAAGACTAGACTTTCATTTCTTTCCAAGTGATGGTGGTGGTGGACTTTTCTTCGGGTGCATCTCATCTCTCCCAGAATTCAAGACTTCCTCTACTCTCCCCAAATAATCCCCATTCTCATACTGACTTATCGTTATTGTTACTCTCGGGTTAAATCCATTCTGTAAGCTGCATTTGATCTCGTTACGCTGCCCTTTTTTCAACTTAATACGCTTTCTCCTCACTTTTATTTACTCTCCCATCATCCGACTTTCTCCCGTGCCGTGTGTATATACCTTCCTCCTTCAACCAACCATCATCATATCGTCTACTTCTAATTTCTACAGTCCCAATGGTCCTGGACGGACGCTCAATTTTGAACCACACACACAGTTTCCTCTTCTACAAAGTATAATCATATTATAAGCTCTCTCTCTCAAATGCAGTCTGTTCAAAGTTTCTTTTTTCCGGTAATATTTCCCCTTCTCTCTTTCCACCAAACCAAACCAACTGCCGAGAGAGAAAAAGAAATTGTCATGGCGTAGTAATAAAGTCCAGTCCATGTCACCACCACCAAAGGCTGACTTCACAAAAATATACAAATGCAATGGCAAAGAAGAAACCTCCACCGTCTGCAACCAATTTTTATCTTTCTCTCTCTTCCTTTTTACCGACTTTCGATAAACTTCACTAACTGCCGTTATTGCCTTCTTGTCCACCATCACCATACCGGCCAGTTCAAACTTTCTCATAATTCCAAATACAAACCGATCTCTATGTATAGGGAACCTCCCATGTAGTCAGACCACCAGAGTTTCTAGACTTTCTAGACAGCACACAAGCCACACACACACACACACTTAATATCCACCATCCATCAAGCACAAGGTCTCCTCTAGCTTCATCGTGGTGCTTTTCCTTTTAAGCAGTTTTATTTACTCTCTACAACAATTCAAATCCATCGACTTACTTTAGCCTTTCTGTCATGCCTTGTACGTTTATACCTCTGGCCTTAATGAGAGAGAGAAATTCATTGAAGCAAACAAAATAAAATTATTTTTAATGAAGGAGAATGAAAGATATTAGCACACGGTTAATTAGTCTCTTCATTCGCAATCTAATTAACGGAATTCCAAACGGAGAAACAAAGTAAAAGCACTATAGTAGTAGTATATGAGAGATCGTATAGAAGACTAATGATATAATATTACTAGTGTAATGGTTGGTGTCCAGTCCAACTCAACCAACCTCATTACCCAGCCATCCATAAAATAATCCACTTCAACTGAATCATTCATTTACATCTGAGACTTTACACTGTGTACACACTTCAAAAGAGAGACTATGCTCTCTCCAACTGTGACCCAGGATCATCAGTTCCAGACTCACTGCCTTGACTCCCCATTTTTCATCCTGGCATCACCACCACTGACATATTTTTCATTTCTTCATAAAGAAATAAATCAAAAAAAAAAACTTTTCAACTTTCCTACTTTACTTTTTGGACGGTAGGAGTTAATTAAACTAGCGTAGTGAGGAGAGTGTATTTGCTTCGAATACACATTTCGTAGAACAGACACATCCACCCGGTGATGCCTCCAGAAGATATGAAAATACAACTCTGGATAACGCCTAATATCCTGGGGGACACTTTGTTTAATTACTTTATACTGACGATGAGCTCGCCTCTAAAGATGACAAACGATGAAGGCGCAATCCACTGTTCCCATTCATCCCAAAACAAAATTCTAAAAGAATACATGCACACACTAAACCACATATACATAATATTACTTTCATCACGACCCATGAAAACATTTTGAATAAATCTTATTGAGTCAAAGTCAAAGTAGAACATGAATAGATGAACACACATTAGGTGCACGTTCAGCGTTTCAATACATTTATTCAGTTGTTGCTCAGATTGCTCACCCTTCCTTGAAAGTTGGAATTCATATTCATAGAAGAATACTGTGTATGATTGCGTCCTAAATTCACATCAAAATAACAATTTGACTTGTAGGTTAATTCACTTATTTTGTAACGGACAAATAAGAGGGAAACACACAGAGATAAATAATAATTGAACCTTTCAGCTTGTGTGTCGCTGTCTGTGGTTTCCAGTGGACGACCAGAGTTGTCAAAAATAATGATATTATTTCATCCATCTACCAAACAAATGTTCCGTATGGACATCCATGTCCACCACATGCAACTCTATCACACACGTCTCTCCAACAAGGGCATCATAAATTCCTTCCACCCGACTAATTCTTCTCTCCATATTCCATCTCTCTCGCTCTCTTTCCGTGTAAATACTTCAAAACTACATAACTACACACAACTACTTTCAACTTATATCCATGCGATGCAACCCTTTCCGCACAACATCCTTTTTAGTACGATTGCATGCATAAATTTGTTACCCTTGCAAATCCTTAGCTAGCTGTTTTTTCTCAGAATTCTCTCTGTATGCACACACAGTTCAGTTATTTCTCTCAGAAAATAGAAAGTGTACACACAAGTTGGAAGAAGGACGAGTTTGTTTGAAGGTGAAAGTTGATTATGTTGATGGAATACACGAATATCCTTATTTATATTCCTTTCAGCTGCGTGCAAATCAAAATGACCTGCTGCTGCTGCTGACAGACTCTTCAGAGTTACGTAGGTTCCTTCGTAATACCTTCTCTGACCCAGCCTAGTCTTCGTAGAGTTGCTATTCATTCACTGGGTGGCTATACAGAAGAGCTTGTATCGTGAGCTTTGGGTCTCTTTCGTATACAATCACCACAGAAGAAAAGTTGTGTGAGCTTCTCTTTGACGTTTGATTTGATGAGGCATGTAAGTGTCATCATCTAAATGAGGAAAGTATGGAAGTACCAGGGGAATGATTTAATGAGGAGAGTACATCTTGTTGGATGTAGCCTTCGTGTAATTCAGGATCTGCGAACTCATTTGTGGGAAGAAAGTCTTGTAAGCAGTAGTTGCAAGGAGAAAGACTGGAGTTGGCCCAAGTATGTGTCCACTTTAATCCATGTAGGGTATGTATGAGGCCTTTCGGTGTGCGATGCGTTCATTCGAAATGCACAAAAATCCCGTTTAATTCAATCAGAGAGGAAAGAAGTAGGAACAACAGGGAGATTCCTGGCAACAAGCCCGATACCAGTGGATTCATGCAAGGGAGGTTTTGGGAAAAAGTCCGGGACTGTCTGCAGACAGGGGAGTCCTTGAAGTAGGAATGAGAGTCACTGTGGAAGAGTCACTGTGGTGTGGTAGCGGTTCTTCTTCTTCGAAGGTAGATTTATGGATGAAGGCTGTCTCCTTGTTGTGCACTCCTCTACTGGGCATAATAATAATGGAGTCAGCTGTCAACTTTAAGTCTGTCTCAGCACTTGTGGATTTGTCAAGTGAAGAACTTCATTCCAATTCAATAAACGATCATTTTGAATTCAAAGAGACACCTCAATCACCACCACCACCGCAGCATGCGACTATTCATATATCGTCGACGCGTTCTTCTCGACAAATCTCGCCGATACAAAAATGTGTACGAGTCTCACGTACGACGGTAGGAGAAAGAGGATCGGGTGTTTCCATCCTTCCGGGACTTTCTCCTGAGGAACAGATGTTGTTGGCGAGAAGACTGAGAAATGTGAAATCCATACAGTCTTAATAAGAAGAAGGAGAGGAACACAACTCAAAGTCAGGAGCATTGGAAGCGAAGGACGGTGGTGGTGGCAGCGAAGACCTAATGTCCTCCTGCGAAGACAGAGAGCTCGAGGATTCCCTCGACATTTGCCTAAATATTTAAGGACTCTCTGTCTGCACATTATTCTTCGGTGGAGGCCTCATTTCCTCTCAGATGCTTTGTGTGATAAAGTGGTTTTGCATTTCGTAAAATGGCTCAAGAAACTCGTAAGGTTCATCCATATGCTGTCTCACACACATACACACATGAGAAGGCCATTAGCTTAGTAACTTCTCCGTTTGTCTCTGATCTTCCTTTAGCCTTTGGGCCTACATATCGATTCATTCCTGAATGAACCTACAAGAGGACTGTGACTTCCTTGTGGGCCCTTCTTCTTCTTCTCCTTACTCACAGCTTAATAGACAAAGTGCAGGCACAAGCAGTGGTGATGAAGCTGGAGATATGTAAAGTCTATTCGGAGCACGTTGGAACATCCTCCGTGTTCAGCAAGCCAAGCAGCGTCGAAGAAAGCCAAAGAACACATACACACTCACCAAGTGGGCCATCCCATGGCAGCGATGGATGACTTGACACACTACCCACTCTGTCACTCTCTTGGGTGAGACACACCGGGCATTTCTACCTTTAACACTTCCTCAGAAGAAGCCCTTCACCTAAAAGAACCCTGGCCACCATATCACACAATCCGACCAACACACCCAGGAGTAAATGTTGTAAAGGACCACTTTGGATTTCATTCCTCTCCCTGGTCCACTCACTCTTTTCTCTGATTTCCTCTCTAAATCCCGACTCCGTATAAACTGAATTCCATAAGTTGCTTTCTCTAACTCTCTCTCCTGTCCTTGGCCTACTTCGATATCCCTCAGTTACTGTTCCTACACACTCTACGTCTTCATAACCTCACCACCAGCAGAGCACTCATTCTCAAAACTGTTTCCCAAGCCCATTCGTCTAATAAACTGGGAAAGCGAGTCAACACCAGCGGTAGTCCTCCTAGCTCTGCCAAATTAGCAATCAATGGGGAGATGAATGGCCCAAAGAGGCTCATTAAATGTCCATTCGTTCTAAATACCAGACTTCAATTGACCCTAAATAGCTCCCTTTTCTCCCACACTCGAACGTGTATTGAGGGAGTAAGTAATTAAGTTAAGAAACCCGTAGATTTACTACACACACACACTCACACAAACAGAACAGCATCAGATGAATGCCTCCAACCAACAACCACATGGGTCTTCCAAATCTCTAAAGATTTACACTTTATTCCATCTACTTTCTCCAACTTAACTCTTCTTCTCTCTCTCTCTCTACTTCTCCTTGAAAAGTGACCTTTCCTTCTTTGGCTGTTCCTTCATCTCTCAAAACATTCAATAAAGGTTTGAAAATCCGGAGTAAACATGGGAAAAGCTTTCACTTTTGACAACTCTGTTGACTTTTACTCTGAGAGTAAACAAGTCTTCAGGTCTCCAACCCATCTTGTCAGCTTCGTTAAAAAGTTATTCAATCTCATCCTCCTCTATCATCCATTGAGTCAGAAGTGAATCAAAATCAGGTCACACAGTCAGAAACACCATCATCAGAACTACTGCCACCACCACCACCTCACAGAGCAAAAGATGATTTTAAAGTCTGAATCAATAGAAGAACGCGATTCTTCTGCTATTGCTGCACAACTAACTCTCATCGTCTCATCTCTCTCCGTTCTTGCGTATATATATTCTATGCAGTCTTATTTATTATAGTGAGTGCTTTCTCTTCATATATACTTATATACGTCTCAGTGTGTACTGGAAGAAGTAGAGAAAGAAGAGAGTACACGTGGACTGGTTTCCCTCAATATAATACCTCCTTTCGGACTAACGGAGAGAGCGAGACGATTAATAATTGTCGTCCGGAGGGTGGTGGATGTGTGTGTTGGACAGAGGACTCGACATTTCACTCCAGTCACGGAGAGATAACGCAATGAAATATCGCACTCTCTCAGAGTCCAACTTCAGTCCTAATTAGTCTTCGTCTGCATCCTACAGAAATTGAATAGAGCCAAAGTTTAACAACTTTGAGTCTCCTTACTTACCAACGAATGCTTTTGGTACTGTCACTCTCACCGTTACCAATACCGCGCCTAACTCCAGCTTTCCCTAAAATGACAAAAAGTAAATGTTGAATGTACTTTCTACTCGCCAAATACTACCAGATCAAGTTTTGGCACTTGCGACACATAAATTGCCAACCACTGCTAACTAATACTCACTCGCCCAGCTCCTTCATCATCATGAGGACTATGAGGAGAGAGAGAGAGTGTGTATGTGTGTGTATGTGTCGATGTTATAGATGTGTGTGTGTATGTATGAATGTGTGTGGTGGTGGTGGTTGTTGGACACACCACCACTATTAAAGTCGTTGTCGCAAGTAGAGCGGAACTAGAAGTCTCTCTTCTTCTTCTTCGTGGCTTTCTCTCCTACACACACACACACCATAATCATCATCAGAATCTCAGTTGTTAGCCAATCCTCGCAGGTCTCTCGTAGTGAGACGTTTAGAAAGATGATTTGTGGTGGTGGTGGTCTCTCTCAAAAATAAACTTTTATTTCTCTTCGCATCACAATCCTCTTAGAGAGAAAGCAATTTGAAAGGACTCTCTCACTTCATACATGCACACCACATCCTTCTTCTTCTTGTCCACTGACTTCTTCCCGTGCATTTTACTAAATTGCCGTGACTTCCTATATATAACATGGTAGTAGGGCCATGACAGGGTATTGATTATCCCTGTATGCCCTCAGACTACCACACTACCACCATCATCATCTACACTACTAGTAAATGAAGCCAGTGGCCTCTCACATTATGCATTCACTCCATCCTTGTCATCATCAACGACATGGACTAACTTCCTCAACTATGTGGGTGGCTGCAGTGGCAGAAACTTTCTCTTATGCATCAACGCCACCACCTTTCCCAACACTAATGCTTACTCCAGGGAGTAAAAGTCAGTTTAGCCATGTACGTACGTGTGTGACACAAATTCAAATGGCAAGAGAGTTGGTGACGGACGAGAAGGTGTTCAAGTCATGGATGGGTGGTTGAAAGGAAGAACTATACATATAAAGAGTATACGGAGTCCCAGAAGGAAAGAATATATATATTTTTATACGTAGGCATATACAGTTTAGAGGCGACTTCTACTCGGATGAAGATTTGAGATGATCTCAGATTTGAAAGTGTGGGAGATGGTGATCGCCGGTGTGTGTGCTGCAGTTTATTGATTTGAGATAACACGATTAGCCATACGAGAGGAGTGTGAAGTTGAAGTGTAATGGGATTAGAGGGAAGTGGATTTTTGTGACACGTAAGCTCTCATTTTTCCACCTCAGGTGAAATCCCTCTTTCTCCAAACTTGTTCCATAAGGCACCATTACCACCACCACCTGCACCCTCCTCCGTCTTTTTCTTCAATCAATCACTAAATAAATACAAACACTCGTAGGCTACAACCCTCACAAGACTTGAGAAAATTCTTCGAGTGAAATAAATCGGGAGCGAAATCTTTCCCTAGTTTTCTCTCTCAAGGTATTATTATTACGGGGAAAAGTCAAATGTACACACGTAAATCTTAACTACTTTCCCGGCCTACTCACTCAGTCAAGCCTCTACTTCCACAGATTCTCATTCAATTTCTGGTTGCTCATCCACGAAAAAGTGTCAATGAGATGAGAGACAAGTTTGTTACGTAGCCTGGAGGAGGACACCAAAATGCTTCCTAGTCTTTTCTCTTTCAACTGAGACACCAACAAATCAGAAGAAGTAGAAGATTGCTAGAAGGTTATCAAAGCTTCCTTCCTGTGTAATAGCCTCAGGTGACTTTGCTTGAGAGCTGCGACTATGAATTATCCATGCTAGACTGATATGGGTGGAGACAGGCTTGGTTGGATGTGGGTGCGGACTGTCATATATTGACTCATACACACACATACATACACACACACACATACGAGGTGGGGAAGAGAGATGAACTTTATTGGATCTCTTATGAGGGCGCATTATGGACCACAGTCCAATAAATCGTGGCCAAGGTAACTCGACGAGGCACTAAGTTCTCATAAGGATGCTCCTGCAATGAAGGCGATAACGTGAAACTTTCTAACATAACTAACCCTCCTATTACTTTCGTCGTTTTAAGAGAGAAGGTGCATGCATCATCTTCAGAGAGACTTGTATCCTCTTCATCACATGGTTGTTGGTTAAGGTTGAATGAGGACTGCGTGGATGACCCCTGAGATACCCACGATATCCATCACTAGCAACAAACCAGGTTTGTGTAGGTAGAAGACTGCGGAGTCTAGACTTTAGACTTGTAAGTTCTAAATAAGATGGTGAAGTATATTGCTCTACACACAACAATAGCATGGAGAGAAAGCTTTCTCTCTTTCCTCAATTTATGACCACCACACAAGGAGGAAGGAAATATCTTCCGTGTGTGTGTATGTGTGTGTTTCAGCCCTATTCGTGAGTTCAAATAATCTCTCGAGAACAAATTATTGCCGTAAATACTCTTCTTCACACAATCTTCGTTCCTTTCAAAATGTACGACGAGTACGGGAGTGGAAACTTTGATCGTTTATTTGGCCTCGAACAACTTACCACGATACTGTTCTCTTATATGGCTTTTAATAAATATAAAAATAAATAAACAGGTTCATGCTCATGATGATTACCTTAGAGTATATCCATATCACCACGCAATACTTCTTTACTTAACAACGTAAGTCTCAAGTGCCTAATCATCATTCTATAGCCACTTCAACTAAGTGTAAAGTAAATTATCTCTCCTTCCTTCATCACTTCCGTAGTGGTAATATGAAATTCCTATTTGAACACGCAACTCTACGATGATGACGTAAAATGGAATTGAATGAGTAACAACCTTAAATCTTGAATTAACCTTTTGCCTATTCTTCAAAACTCTTGAAACCTAATGACCTTCTTCTTCAGTAGAGAACATCAGATCGCCTTTCGAGTTTAAATAAGGCGATGAGAGTTAATTGGTGATTTCCTATAGCGATTGACCATCAATTAATTGATTGACTAAATGACAAGTCTCCGCAAAACCACTTGGGAACCTCGACAAGACTTCTGTGTGCATATGTTGGAGCTGTTTAGCGTATTAAGCTTTAAAGTTAAGAATAATAAATGGGGAAATTTAATTGTTACAGTGTCATCATGATGATCATTAAGACCACCACAACAATCTCTACTGTGTAGCCAAGTTAGTGTTGGCCTACATGAGGTTGGGAGAAATGCCCGAATGACAGGATCAGCTCACACGTTAGATCA
>JAQGBV010001119.1:0-17906 GCA_034698685.1 Isotomurus pseudopalustris
TCCAGCCTCGTGTGTCTTTCTCCATAAGCATTATTCAGGTAATGTGACACTTCCCATCTACATCTCTCTCTCTCTCTGTCCTCTATATGTAGTCTCTCGGTCACAGGAATGCTTACGCAATGAATCACAAAGATGTTCCTCCATGTTTACAAGTAAGAAACTCTTTTTGTATTACTTTTCATAATCAAACATGAAAGCACACTAATAATACTACGCTCCTCAAATTAACTTCCACACCAACTCATTTGGAATTTTGTCCAAAGACAGAAAACAGATACACACACACACACACATACCGAGCCAGTTCATTTATTTCATGTAAGTAGCACAAAGTAACACGGCCACTGTCTCGTTGTGCTGGTTGGGAATAAAGCAGCCGAGCTCCCACACACGACGACACGACTAATACGGAACCTGACAGATTCCTGTGAGATTTTAGGAGGTGCTCTAATTATTCCGTGAATCAACTGCCTACGAATCCTCCAGCATTCAACTTTTGTGTTTGAGTTGGGAAAAAGTTTGGTGCAGTCACTTTTCTGCTTTCACTCTTACATTCTCCCTTTGATCAGCGATGGTGGTGTGTAGGTACAAAGTATAAAATTATTTTTCACTCCACATACTTCAAACTATAAAGTGGAATAGCAATTGCAACTCACTCAACGTGTGAAATAATTTGACTTTGTACACCGAAACCCAACTGACAATCAGTGGATTGGATATGGCGAGGATATTTTAGGATTAGTCCCGTCCTCAATTTAGCTGTTTCATACTTCAATCTTTTTAATACAGAGACGTACATTTACTCGGTCAATTCTCATGTTGAAACACCATGAGCAATTTAACTTGTCAATTGGATTAGAACTTCACAGTCGTACACGGGAACTCCAGAGAGATAGACACACTTATTGCTACGTACCGTTCCATTATTCCCTTTGTAAGATTTCCAACTTCCTTTTCTGCTCAGATGACGACTCAATCGGGAGACCCATAGTACAGAGAAACAGAGTACAGAGTCAATTACTCTCATGAACTTTTAAACAGTATATATAGATCATTCCGGGAAATGTGTTGTTTAGTCATCTCCACACACAGACACTGTACACAATTCCATTGCATTATTTAACGTTGACATCCTCACAAACAAGTCATTTTAGACTGTGATGCTAACAAACTTGCCGTCGTCCTATTTAGATGCAATCTATGTGTGTGTGTGTACGAGTAGTCGTCCTTGCACTATAAATAAGTAGTAAGATCAAATGAATATATAAAAGCTGGAATACATTTCAAAGAGGCGAGGCTATGAGAGATCGTTGTAGGCAATGCAGTTCATGAGCTTTACATCCTTTTACATCTGGTTGAAAAAATACGTAGACGTCTATACACGTACATTATTTTAATTGGACAATTTCCCTTATTTTCTTCCTCCTAACGAGATTCCGCTTACGAATACTTTCCCCGGTACGGAAGTACACGGGAGTACGTAGAAAAGTTTACACCACACAAAACTGAGAGACAAGAAACAGTTTGATAAACGACTGTAAATTTGCATTAATTTAGTTCCGTTGAGTTGTGAAGATATTAACTTTGTTTATCGTAATGATACATTTCTTTCGGTGATATAAAAAGATCCCGAGTCTCGTTGCTGTCTGGGGGAGAAAGAACATTCCACGTGGAGAACTAAAAATGATGGTAAAACTTTGACAATACTTAATGTTTTAACGCACGTTCTCGAGGGTAAGTGAAACATGTTATATACGATATGACGCCTTTATTGCTCAGACTGAATTATTTTGTTCATCTCTATTACCTGAAACCATGCAGTCTAACTAATTTATGGAGCAAAAGTAATTTCCAATTCGGTGGGGGACAATCTCACCACTCACTTTCCCTCTGGATTCATGCATACTTCTCTTCTCAAAGGAATTGTTTAGAATTTAAGCCTTTTCAAATTCACAACAACGGGACTTTCACAATTTCACTACAAAACCGTTTCCGCATTATTCTTCTTCTTTCGCATTTATTAATAGACCTGCTGCAAGGACGGAGTAAAGGACCAAAAGAGCCGTACAATTCAAGGTCGCGCTACCATAAAACTATAATGCAGAAACTGTAAAGACCTTTAATATGCATGCATTAATAGCTTGTGTGTATAGGAACTGGATAAGAGGATTTAAGAAGATATGACACATCAGTTTGTGCTTACAAACAACCTCCAAATACTCGGGCAACCAAAGATTACACTTATTTACATATGGATGTGTGTGGTATGGAAATAGTATTAATTTAAGCGCAGACAATCTACGTACGTGTGTACTACGGTGGCTTTGATACTTCATCTCTTGTATATTTAACCATCACACAATTTGACATTTTGTTTGGGTGGGTGAAAGCACCAAAATGGTCATCAGATCATCACGAAGTTGAGTATTACGTCGTTACATGCGTTCACTTGCGATTCTATTACACTTTACGCTGATGTACAGAATGTAAAACAGACATAGCATAGATATTAGCGTCGTTAAATTCTGTTCCTCGTTACGTCCCCCTCCGTAAAGTTATTACGTTGCTTTCCTTTACCCAGACAGTGTTTAACACCATTTCACATCCACCCCAGAATCATTGCAGATTAAGGATCTGATATTGGCGATCATGATGCTTTATGAGAACGGATGTTGCTTCACTATATCTTTGTCACAACTACCTTCCTATATGAATCTGCTGTACATTCCCATTGGACTTTATGTGTCCACCATTTTACACATAAAACCCCCTAGATGCATCTACATTCCCATTCTCTTATGTATATCCCACAAAAACGCTGCTGAGTGGAAGTGATCACACACTTAATATACAAACCGTCCTTGAAAAATGAAGTTCGACACACAAGGGATTCTTCGCCAAGACACCATCAGACGTCTTTTGTATCCTTTTGCACATAATTGCAAATCTCTTTCGCAGTCCTGACAGAATTTTAACATGACCCTCTCTCTCAGAGTTTCCTTTCGGAATTTGGAAATGCACATGCACACGAAATGCTTTCGTGCTTTCCGTCAAGTTAAAAAAGTTTGAACGGGTAATGCCCCGAACGAAACTTCTCTGCACAATAACCAAAAGTGCAGACTGCATGGATGGAAGTATGAGGAATCTCAATGGGAGATTTTACGGGAGACAGAGACGAGAAAGTTGTGGTTACATGCTGGATGAAATTTAATAAGGGATCTTACACAAACTACTTTATACATTTCGACGTTGGTGCAGTGAAAAGGTTCAAAACTCCATGACGAACGGAGGAGAGAGAGAGAGAGAAGTTCATGTGTATGTAATTATACGGCATTCTTCTTTTCTCGATAGGAGGACGGTTTGGAAACCAACAAGGAAATCTCGTGTCATGGTTGAGGAGATATATAATTTATAGCGGAGTCAGGATGGACTTTCTTTCCGATTGTCAGGGAAAACATTCATTAGTCGAGGAAATGTGTTGTGTACAGTGTGTAGTCTCTGCACTTTGTATTATAATAGAGCACGCTCAGATTCATAACAATTAATCACCTCCCACTTCTCTGCCTATTGTCTCATGCTTTTTCCATAGAACGCTGTCACACGATACATTACATGGAAAATCACAATTCTTTATTCTCACAGCCTCCATCCACTTGTACGAGGCACACAAATACACTCCAAATTTGGACAGATATTTCCTCTCCCACATTATTGTCGAAGGCTCCTCGTGGAAAACACACATATATTTATAGATATATATATACTCTCTCTCCATGTGAATTTATATATCTGATATGTCTTCTATAATCATCATCTCCGAGTGCAGACAATCTCTTTCTCATGGGAAAATGAAATCAACACAATGCGAGAGAATATGAAGGAAATTGATTGAAAAAGTACCATTCATTCTGGGCTTCCCCGTTGTACCTGTCTAAAGCAGCACTGATCGAGCCATTTCTAGCAATGCACAAGACAAATGATCCTTCCTCATTTCATCAAGTGTGTGTTGGTTCGTTGTTCCCACACACACACACACACATTCTCTGAGTGACTTGTGTTTCTACCGGTTTACCATTTTTCCTGTCCCGAAGCGACGATGATGTAAATGGAAAAGCGAGGAATGGGAATGAAGAGCATGCTAATGGTTGGCTGAAAGAGTCGTCACTCTCAGCACAAAGGGGAAAGAAATGGTCGACATGTTCTTAAGTTAGTCTTCCACTAAGGCGAGTGTATTTGTTCTCTCGGCTGAAAGGTTATAGTTGTTTTGTGGGTTGACAAGACAGGAGACTTCTCCTTCAGAATTCAAACAAGGCGCAGAGCGGAATGAGTCCCACGGAGGAAGAAGGGAACAACTTGGCTCTTTTGAAGACGAAGGAAACCACCGGAAGCAACATATCGTCGGTCGGTGCAGAATGAATATCTCTCTCTCAACTCACTGGGAAATAGAAGACAAGATTTTCAGGATTTACTACAAGCCATAATTTTCGGTCGAGTTGCTTCACAGAAATGGAAGTGAAAGCAATCAATATCTGCATGCCGTGCGAAAGACAAATCGATTTACACCTCTGCCCAAATCTCCTCTCTCTCTCTCTCTCTCTCTATCTATCTCTCTATATATATATTCAACTACATACTACATACTAGTATAAACATATCTGGCATATCTCTAGGCACACACGATCTGTGTGTTCTCTCCGCTGGGTTACTTATTTAGTCTCCACACGAACCACAACAAGGACCAGTGGGTCACATTTGACTCGCAAAACCTTCTAATTGTGCTGATGAATCTAATTTACTTCTACCCCACATTCTCACGCTTATTCAAAATTCACACAAACGATGCAATTAATTAACGAGAAGTGGGAAGAAAGCAGCATGAAATCTGGAGTGAGCTGTAAGCTGCTGTAAGAGTTTCCATCGCATCCGTCGCATCTCGTATGTATATAGTCTGTGATTCAAGGCTCGTCACTAGTTGAATGGTCCTTCCCACACAGACAGATTGACACTCGGGTGGAAGTGGGAACGGATGAGTGAAATAATTTATCCAAATTGATAGCCGAGGGGGTTGGTGAAGAAGGAAGAAGAGTGGAAACAGTAAATTAGGCGAGGAAAGACGGTGGCAACTAGCGAACTTATGTAGCGAAGTGTGCGTGTGGCGAGATGACGCGATGAGACACTCTCGTGCGAACAGACGATTCCGTCAATAACATGCAGAAGAGTCTCATCCACCACGCGATGTGTTTTCCTTCAAGTTTTTACATTCCTTTTCACTTCTGACCTCAGCTGCCAACTTTTCAAATGAAAAGTTTTCTCCAGAGACTCCTTCCTTCATTCATTCCTCTGACACCACCAACACCTTCTCGCCCAGACTCTCGTCCTCACAACATCACCCAGCAGCCTTTATCGTACCTTTCCAATCCTCCTCACTAAATCCTACTTTTATTTCAAAGAGTTTAGATTGTCATCCCCCGAGTCTCATCCGAGAAGGGTTTTATTGCGATACAGAAATCTACGCTATCGACATCGACGCGGGACCGGGCAACAAAGTTTAGAGCCCGTGTCTCGCCTCCCGACTCTCCCATCTTCAGTGTAGAGAGTCTCTCTCGATCTCTTTAATAAAATACATTGATGCTTTGAGACTCACACGTGGAATTAAACGAAAATCTTCTCGAGCTTCATCCTTCTTGATCTGTGTCTTTCGAACTATTGTTTTCACCGTGAAGAGACTCCAATGATGATCATCATGACTTTCTCCGGTATTGAAAAACTTCGGGGAAACTTTCCGCGGCTCTTGTGTAGCCCGGTGAGTCTCCCTCCTCAAACAAGCATAAACCATTTGTTCATTCCAAAAGTTCGTTTTGCCAAGATTGGTCAGCCGGGTTGGTACTCACTACTTACTACACATGGTGATTGTAAAAGTTTCTCCTCTTCCTGTTTAGCTCTCTCTCTCTTTCTCTCTCTCCCTCTAAATAAGATGAAGAGCTTTCCCTAATTTCTTGGCTGCAATAAAAAACCGTTCTTGAGTGAGATGAAAGCACATTGCCATGAGAGCCATTCCAAGGAGAATGTAAATAGAGCACAAAATGAGCTGTCCATCAACTTGCTGTGCATTTTGTGAACCCAGTCCGGGCACAAAATCGCCAAACCCAATGGTAACTAAACTGACGAAGCTGAAGTATGTGCCATCCAAATAACTCCAGTCTTCACACCAGGAAAAAAATATCGATCCCGCAGCAACGTACAAGAAAAATAGGCTGAGGCACGTAGACATCGGTATCGTCACCTCATTAGTCGTCCACTCTCCTCTCATCCTCCGGCTGCCGTTGCCGTTGTTGCTGCTATCCTCAACATCCTCAGAGACCTGTTCCTCCTCCTCCCCCTTAATTACGAACGTGTCCACCACCACCTCCCCCCCCTTAAGTCTCTTCGCCCGCTCTATCCTCCCTTTGCATCTGCCAAACACAAATACCAATCGCACACTTTGTTATTATGAATCATCAAATACGGGCGTCAGTGTGTCTGTGGGTCTCCATTTAACACACACACACACATTCGGAGAGTAAGTATAACACGGCGGAAACTTCCTTCCTTCCACCCAATTCACGTTGATGCGAAAGACAAAAGCTCGGTAATGTGTTCGCAGAGTAGCTTTTCTCACTTGTCTCCTCGTGTTATCCTCTCTCCCGAGAATTCACTCGTAAGAAATGCTTTCTCCACTCTTCTTCTTCTTCTTCCCTCGATGATGATGATGACGATGATGATGAGGAGACGAGGGATACAACCATTACGGCATTCTACACTATTTGCATCCCAATCACACCCTCACTCAGTCAGTCCTCAATACTCCTCATCTGCCACCCATAACGCCAACATTGTTAACATCGCTAACATCCCTAACATTGCTAACTGGGGAGGAAACTCACTGCCAAAGGAACCTTTCAAAAATACAAGTTTCACTCACAACCTCCACCGCGTCCCTCAAAGTTGGACACCGTCCAATGCCTCCGACTCCAGCCATTCTACAGTCTACACAAGTTCCTACGAAGCTGCGTGCAGGGATCCTTCCTCATAACATTTTCCTAGCCAACTCTCTCCACACAGTTTATCTTCCTATCCGATAATATCCGGTTGGAATGTCCTCTCAGATAAAAACAAACTTCCTTCTGGCCTATCATATTGATATTTTACAAACTGCTTCAAAATTACGAGAGTTGGTCAGCCACAAATGCCACAAACTTTCCTTTCCCTCGACTCGTTCACTCGTTCGAGCGCAAAACTTGGGTAGGTTGTTCTTATTCTTATTATGGAGCCTATGTATTAGTAGATTTCGAGATACTAATAATAATAATATAATAATAATAATAATAGGGATAAGCTCTGCACTACCTGTCCAACGAAGTGTAGAATTCGCGAAAACTTGTTGCCAAAAGGTCGCCTACATTCGCCATGTAGAGGAGAAGTAGGGGAATCCCGAAGAGAGCATAGAAGCATGTAACGCATTTCCCAAAGGAAGTCTTCGGAGTCAGATTGCCGTAACCTGTGTCACACACACGAGAAGCAACCCAAAATAAATCATTTAGATAAGCACAAGAGAAATGGAAATCAATTTTTTCCTCCACCAACTCTCTCTCTCTCTCTCCCGTCCCGTCCCGTCTGTCTTTCCAGACTTTCGACATTTTTATTGGCAGGGACACACACACAGTCTCTCGCGGTCCTTGACTCGGTCAGACAAAGTAATTTTCTATAATGGATGCAGTTGCCAACAAAGCAAATTCTTTTCGACAGCTTGGGAATCGTTAAGGGTGGCCTTTCATTAGTTTTAATGGATGATTAAGGTACATAGGCACACACACACACACACACATACATTTGCATATGAGGCTTAAACTTCCAACCTTCGTTCGTATCCACTGCTGCGTCACACCAACCACTCATACGGTTCATTGAATTATGAAAGTGCTCTTGAAGCATGAAAGCTTACACGTAACGCAGGTAGTTAGTCCTCGTCTCTCAGTTCTTTCAAATGAGCGTTTCACTAGTGATTAGGATCAAAGATGTCCTCACAAGAGGTTTCTACGTAAAGCGTATTATTCAATCCAGTGGGAATGCACAAGAGAAATGTGAACCTGTCCTAAGTACACCAAATATGAGTTAAACTATATAGCAATATAGCTTAAGTAGGTAGGTACTAATAGGTTAAGTGCACACACACACACAAACAGCCTCAACCCAATTAATCACCATCAGCTTACCAATAGTTGTGTACACACTGAGCGAGTACATCAACGCTTTAGGGAATGTCCATGCATCATCCTCCTCTCCGTTATACCCTAGTCGAATTTTTTTGACGAAATTGTTTTGGAAATCTCTGATAGTGAAGTCCACTTCCGTCTCCCACTTCTCGCTGTAAATGGTGTTGTAATGAAGAGTGGCATTCCAAAGTTGGTGGACAACTTGTGAACGGAGGGAGAGGACTTCGTTCGCCATTTTTGGGTCACGGGGAGCCTCGAGACTCAGGAATATCGTCGCTCCCGCAATCGTGTACAGCAGAAGGAGAGAACCCACGCCGACTTGGCTGAAGAGAAATGTGATGAATTTCCTAAGCCAATACTTGATCCTCCCGTCCTTTCTTCCACCTCCTGTGAATTTAATGATATGAATTAAACTCCACAAGATTTCTACCCAAACTCGTTACACGAAACGAACCATTCTCCCTCCGACTCTCATTTTCCTCAGAGTACCTAATCCGTGGGAAACCTTTCCGTTTAATAGATGACGAAGTGTCTCTCGTCGAAGACCCATCCAACCTCACATTAATATACGACTGCATTCTCCTTCTTCAATCAGAGGAATTCTCAAATGTCGAACGAGATTACACACTCAACCGATTTCTTTTCCTCCGTCTGCGTCTCTAATATGAAGAAGGAGGACTCACTTAAGGCACTCGCACCAAGAAGAACTGGGGAGCCTCGTCAATTTAGTCGCACCGCACGAAGTTTGGAGAAACTACGTTTAATAACATCATCATAATAGGATCTTGTCCATGAAATTTAAGGAGCAATATAATACACTGAGAGAGGGATTAAAGTCACCGTCGTTTCATTAGCGGACTTCCTCTTTTACTGCTGATGATTACATTGGAAATTGTAAGTTTATAAATGCCATAGTTTCATTCTTCTTCCGAGCAGACATGTTTCTAATGAACTCTCCTCTCTCTCTGCGTCGCCAGTGTGTCTTTAATGGCTCAAAACTCATTCTCATATTTTATCGTGATTTACCTTTTAATTACTTCACACAAAGAGCTTTACTCTCAACCTTGTTGAAACACATAAATTTATTTGGAATACACTACACCTACGTAATTATATAAACGTCGCATTTTTCACTCTGCTTCAGTTTTCCTTCTAGAAATACTTTTAAGAAATAATAAAGAAGTACACAGTAGTAGGAGACAGTAGACTTCAAGGGAAATTGGGTTTCTTCAATTATTTACCGTTTGGGTCTTTTCCTCAAAATCTGAGCTTCTGACCTCAGCCTTTCAGTGTTTTGGCGAGATTTGACAAACTGAGGTAAAAGGATTTAAGCCGGAGGTTTTTATTTCTCCACCTTCTGCACTAGCAATTCGAATCCGAAAACTATTTTCCATTCTACTCAATTAAAGGAATGTTATTTGTGATGATTTGGCTTAGGAGAATTACTTCGAGTGCGTCCTACCGTTGTCATCCTCGAAGAAAAGCCATTAATCCCTCCTCACAATCGTATCGCGAATTCTCAGACCCGTTCTGCCACTGCTAATCACTTACTAATACAGACTTACAGAGCTACGACGTTTTTGCCGAGATGAATTTCTACTATTTTCTACCCTATATGATGATGATACGAAATAAGTTTATCTTCTGGAAGTTAATCAGCCACTGCTGCTGCTGCTGCTGACCAACCAAAGACGCTGTTGTAGTAGGTGACTGCTGTGTTAATTAAAACAGTAATTTGAACAATGCAACGGAGCGTGTGAACGGAAGAAAATTAAGAGAAAGACTGTGAGTGACTGGTGGGAAAAGAAAATTGCGTACATACGGAAACAAAAAGTTTTTACTGGTTTGTTGCTGCGAGATGATACGAAACCTATTTTCATCTGTTTATTTGGATAGTGACGACTCGAGTCGTCGAGTGTGAGTTTGTTCTCATCAAGATTGGAAACCCATTGAACAAGTTTGACATCTTGATTGGCAACCTATTACCATTCTGGCTGTTCATTTTTGTTTTAAATTGTTTTGCATCCTACTTCTTCGCAGAGAAAGAGCTAATTCACCCATCCACTCTCTCCTCCCATTCTTATGCATAAGACAATTGTGCTCTGTTGTGTGAAGAATTCCCAGGCTCTTTTACTCTTTTCTGCCTTCCTTGCACTGAAAAACTTTTCAATTATCATGTGTACTTTCCTATGTGCAGCAGCTTGGAATTTCTAAAGAGCTACTATCTCCTTTCATGCCTGTCTATCTCTGCTTCTTCGCGTATCCTTGTCAGCTACACAACAGTTTAAAACTATTTTGAACGCAAAACTCCATTATTCACGAGGGTTTCTGACTTGAACAAAATTTAAATTAAATCTAATGACCTTGGAAGTTAAAATATCACGTAGTAAACTATTGAGTAGCACAAACGTACGATTTATAATGTGATTTTCATAACAACAGATGACAGGATATCGCATATACTATGAGGTAAACAATAAACAGTTGACAGTAAATGAATCACATAAGTCAGAACTATTTTTAATTACAAATTAGGCACATCTTCGTACCGAAGGGCATTCATGTAGTTCCAAATCCAGCAGAAATTACGTGTGAGTTTGGTTCAACTCAAAGCACAATTTCGGCCAACTGTTCGCACATGTTCGTTCCTAGCGTTTATTTCGAAATAAGGCAACTAACTAACTATAATCAGGCTTGAGCAACTGTTAACGCAAATGTAATGATGGTACTACGACTTGGAACTAGTTGGAACTAGTTGGAACTCGTAAAACTGTTTCAGGTTACGAGGGCACGTTTAATTTAGTTAGGGAATGTTTCGTCCTCCGAATGTGAGAGTTGTGAAGGGCAATCATATTACAATTGCTAATTGGGTCAACCCTGTCGCATCAGAGCACATAAACAAACATACTCGCTTTTATACGTAAAGGAAGGTGAGTTTATTCTGTTTCATACGCTACGAAATTCGGTTGATAAAACATTCCAGTAAACAGTTCTTGTAGCGCAAAGCGCAATAAATTTCAACTTGATAAACGGATGATGGAGATGATTCTATCAAAGTATGAAGAGACCAATTCCATGTTATTAAAGTAATCAAAGCGACATGCATGACAATTTTTAAGAGTTTTTTCAAGAGATACGGCCGCTGTGTGAGCAGAAGAGAGGAAAAACTAATGAAAATTTTCAATAGAGTAGAAAAGATCTGAACCAATTCTATTTGCTGCAGTTGACATTTGCCTGGAACTGGTTACTATTTTTTCTTTTAATATAAAGCAGCCCCGAAATGCTTTTACTTTCACCACGAAAATCCTTGAATTTTGACAGCCTGTGTTTATAAGGGTACATACATAAGTTTGATGCCATCACCATAGGATTTTTTCCTCCATTCAATATTGATCATAACTCATTACAATATCTCTGTGCAACGTGAATGCAGACACAAAGAAATCTGGGGACAATAAAATGTCTCATTTATCTCTTGTCAAGTGGCAGATAGCAGAAATCTGTTTGAAAAAAACTAGTCTGAAAAAAAAATTCATTGTGACAAAAAAAAACTTCCTTGTGTTCCATTTAGAGCTGTTTTGAAATGAGCATGTGAAGAAATTGATGCTGCTTGCAAGAAATGAGCCTGTCCGTTGAGGAATGACGTCTCGTAAACTGGCTCTCTCCTACTTTTTGTCTTCTAGGAAGGAAACTAATGAGCGTTCGTCAACAGTACTCTGCAACTACGACGACGACGACGTATAGATATAGGTTCTTTCACAAATCCCTATTCTAAACTTCTGGATACTTTCCAATGTTTGACCTATTGAGTGCACACACAAACAAGATCCGAAATCGGAGCAATTCATCACATCCGAGATTTTTTCATTAGACCGTGACCGCCGATTTTATAAGTTTGCTTTAACGCCTCATCCACTGCCAAATTAGGTGTGTGTGTGTGTGTGTGTACGGACGAAGGATATGAAGCCAAGGGAAAATTAACTGTGGACATCACTAAAGACATCCAATACTACCGAGGAGGGACTCCAAACTAGTCCAAACTCCAAATGTCACTGGGTGGCTGCCGAAGATCATTTCCTTGTCTTGACATCTGCTCACTACTCTGCTGTACCAACCAATCCAATTACCACATTCTACTTTAAGAATTTTTATCGCTTTTCTTCTTTACAGTTTCTCATTCTAGAAGCCAATGTAACGCACTCTGACACTGGTTTGATGACCAGATCATCATCATCTTTGTTCTCCATTATTAGACTCAACATGATGATGATGGGAGATGAAGGCAGGCAGGCAGGCAGAGTAAGATTGGGTGGCTTTACACACACACACACACACACACAAACTCTATATACTCTAGTGAAGTCAGAAGACTGCTTTCCCAAATCCCGTGTAGCATGAGAGTTCCAAACACACTAACTGTGCACGAGTGAATGAGAGAACACCTTACATTTACGAGTCTGTGCCATCTGTATCTAATGGATTAATGGGATCTGAGTTGCTCTGCTAAGAAGAGTATAACTTTCCCCGCTAGCCTGATGATACACACTTTCTTTCCGGAAGGAATGCTCCTCCATAAATATGAGACATTGGTCGTAAAAAAGAAAACAATTATGAGATATCTGGAGAGGACTTGGATTTTATGAAAAATGGCAATGACACGTCATACGTTAAAGTGAACTCCTCACTGTCGCTACAAATATCTCGATGTCGATTTCAAACCACTTTCCACAAAGCAATAAACTAAATAAATATTGGGTTTCCATGTCTGCGTCTGTTTTTACCAGTAAATCATCCGCAATCCTGCTGGCTGGTTCCGTGTACTTTCTCCATCTCTCCATCTCCCTCCTTCTACCCACAGCCTCGATCGTCTCCACCAGACCTTCTTCGTCGTCTTCACTCGAGATTGAAAAGTAATATTATGAACCAACATTGGTCAATTTAATAACGTAACCTTAATGACTTCTTCCCAGAAACTTAAGTATTACGAACCATAATAAAAATCTATTAATCGTCGGTCCTAGCGATGTTCTCGGGGAGGGAATCACATGTACACGTTACGTCAATGGACACATTACATATTATGGCCTTTATTTGCTTCATTTCTTAAGTCAGGAAGGCGAAAGTGAGTGTGCACCCTCAGAAGGAATTGAGTGTGGAATCCCTCCGGAGAGAAAGTAGGCAAATAGGCGAATAACCAAGTAGGGTAAAAAACCCAGAAACAATGAGAAATGGGACACGATGAGACTCGATTAGAATGAATGTATTCTTTCCGAAACTTCTTCTTCCGATATGATAGTATTGTAATAATGGGAGATGGAGGAAAGGGATGAGGCTGAGAGCTGTGCGGCCTTATTCATGCGACCTTTCCATTGGAATGGGGTCGGGAATGTGTTTGGGTAACATACCATTTGGTCTTAAGCTGTGTTGAGAGATGAAAAAAGGTTGCACAGTTGTTGCAACAGAAGAGGCAACCACGAAACCACATGTATTGGCAAGAGATTTCGAACGGGAAGAAAGTGAAGGGAAAGTGTAATCACGTTATTGCGATGACTTGCGAGTGGAAGAAAAAGGAGCAGAAGGCTGAAACGTGGTCGAGGAGCTAAACGTGTTGAGACTTATTAGGAAGTCAATGTAACTCGTCAGTTTTGTGGATGGAGAAGTTGTGTGTGGGTATACAAAGAGTGAAAATACATTGCATAGCTATTTGAGCTTCTATTATCTTTATTTCGAACTGTTTCAGGCTACTCTCAAAGAGTTGCAGAGAGAGAGAGAGAGAGAGACGGGAAATAAACCATGTTTGAATTGACACGAAGCATTCAACGCGTAGAGGAACATGGAGAGTATGAGCAGTGAAAGGAAAGCCCAGTTGGCTGCCCGAGACTCCTTCGCAAAGGATTCAATAATAACTGAGAATAGTTTTGTGACTTTTGTGACTCTGTGTGAGATCTCAGGCTTTCGTACCGACAACTCTCGCCATGGAACACACAATTTATTCACATTCTCCGTACATCCCAAGGAAGTCTTTCCTCCATCTCTCCTGCATCTTCTCCCTTCCCCCCGTCGTCTTCGATTACACCAGAATCAAGACCGATATGCAGTCCCTTGAATGCCTTCGTCCTCCTTCCAAGGAATTAATTCGCTTCAAGATCTCAACTGACTCCCTCTCTCTCTCTCTCTCTCTACGCTAAATTGACTGCGTATACATTCCTCGGACAAGCGAGTTTCTCCAAACTATTACGAACCAACTGCCTACATTGTTAGTGAGTCAAGACTGGGATGGGATGAAACTCACTCAAAGCAAAGACTTGAACACAGGTTGAACATTTTCCGAGAGATCTTGTCGAACACAAGATTATTGTGTATGTGAGTCACCAGTCGAAAGTTACACACCAATTTGGAGCAACTGACTTGAAATCCAAATATCCAAAGGACCCAATAATACACTACACACTCCACTGTCAGTTCTGCCTACACTCTGGTCATTCGAATGCTGAGATGGATTCCTTCATCTTGTCTCTTTTCAACTTTCTCCTCGTTTACTTCCCTCCCTTCCTTCAACTCTAATGGAATTCTTTGGCATTAGATCTTATCAAAACAACTACACACATTTCCTTCGAGATTAGCAAAAATAAATTTTCATTGGATTCTTTAACTTCCAGCCCCCTTCAACTTTTCACTCCTTGAAAGTCTTCCTTAATGAATATTTATTTTTCTTCAAAACGACGACTTTCCCCCATAAACTCCTTCTTCCTCTCCACTTTCTCCTTATGCATAGCAATTCTAAGTATTACTACGCATGTAGCAATAATGTGTAAGACCATCGTCATCGTCATCATCATCAGCAGCAGCAGCAGCAACCAGCCGTCCAGCCACAACTCTCACATAGTTTCTCCGTCCTAAAGTTTCATCGTGTGGTTCCTTCCTTCCTTCCTTCTATCCTCATCTTGTCTTCACTGTCAGCCCACATCTAATGCTGCTGCTGCTGCCAACAACTTATTCGCCAACAGTCTCTCTCTCTCTCTCTCCCTATTCTATTGAATAAACCGGAACAAGATATACTAACACAATAGATTGATCTTCGAGCTCCAAAAGCGATTTTCACTGCACACAATACTTCCGCGTAGGCCTCAAGAAAAACCTTAACAATCTCACTATATATATTTGCTTTAGATGTAAGATTATATTAAAATGTTAATAATTTCTCATGAATTGAACCTCCTCCTACAAGAGTGATTAAGATTAACTGTTTCTCAGTTTCAGCACCTTCACCCCTTAAGTAAGATGTATTACTCGTCGTGTACCACAAAAGTCCACGATAATTTAAACCTTCACTTGCGGCCAATCGCTTTGTACTCAAGGAAATGCTTAAGCAATGGGTATATTCATCTTCGCGGAGTGCTGGCTAATAGTTTTACACAATATGAATATGCATGAATGCATGCGTATTAGTGGGATCAGCGTTATTTGGGTCACTTGTTATTCATCTATTGATCACCAGCACCAAGAAGAGATATCCCAAAACAATGTGTGTGTATGCTGCTTACTCTCATCACTCCCGAAAAGAATCATCTTGAAAAGACTTTTGAATCCCAGTAAACTCTTCCTTTGTTGGCACTATATAAATTTATTATTAAACAACGGCAACAACAGTTTATGGGCTTCAATAAACTCCCCCTTCAGTCTACACTCGTTCAAATACAGCGGACGAGAATTCACACGCTCTCACCGAGTCCTAGATAAGTCTGAGGATGAGTCATGTTTCTTTCAAAAATGACAGTGAAAGTAAATGATTTATAGAAGATCATCTTTTACCATCGTGTACCTACACTTCATTCTGACCAACTTACATCTCGTAGGCTCCTAAATTCTTAAAAAAGATCTTCTCTGAACACTAACCTACACACAGAGAGTAGACACACAGTTACTGTCAGTGAGTTACGTGTCCATAATTCAGTTGCGTATTGAAATGACTGTTATTTTCACTCAACTCACTCTGTTTAAGATACGATCAACTTTCTCCTTCAGCTGTGTGGTTCATATCTCTCCTACAACAATAGGCTCAGCAGTACAACAATAAACTCCGCTGGTTCTATAATAATAAACTACAGAGATCTCATTCTCGCATATGTGGTGGAATGTTTGAGCAGACAGTATTAGAAACATAACGGTCGCATATATTCTGTACACCAGACTACCATACTATTATTGTGTAACAAGGGAGAGACTGCTGAGCAGACTGAGAGTTTCATTTTATTCAGCGATTACAAAATTAGCAAGCTGATTTGATGCGGCGGAGTCTCTTTTGTGTGCCTCGCCATCTGAGTCTCCATGTGGATCAATTCCGTTTACAATTTGTTGGTTTCTCTTGGTACAAGCAAGCTGTCAAGGAATGATAGTCATGCCGGTTTGAAGGGAAAACAGTTCTTCTGCGTAGCCTGAAGAACTATGCTCAGCTGCTTGGCGGTAGTTAACACGAGTAATTAGTACAGCGTGAGGGAAGTAATTTAGCGAACAAGCCAAACAAATCTGGCATCGGGTTCTACACGACTCCTTTCGCCAGTTCAAAGTGAATTTCTGATGAAATCATAGATAAAGAGAAAACATAAAACAAACAGAACGTCTGCATGTGATATAGGAATGATTTAGGTTTGGAAGCCTGCGAATGAGTTTCCCTCACAATAATATATATATATATATACACTTCTCTTTGCTGATGACATGATAGTTTTACACTACACAATTCGAAGCAGCTCAATCGCTTTACTAACTTCCGATTCCCCACTCGACACAAATAAACATGTCCCACGAGAAAAACTTTTCCTTTTTTCTACACTGCTGTTAACATCCTCCACTCAGACTGACCTTGTTGCTCCACTTAAAATCAAAGCTTTCTCTCCCCTGCATAATTTATCTCGGATTATAAGCAGACGCACAGTGGGTGGATCCATGATAGGTGTGCCTCGAGTATTTCTTATATATAAGTATATATTCCTATACATATCATATATCAGTCTCTGTCAGTTCTTCTGAACTCCGAATATACAACAACATGTATTCACCCCCTACGGCTTGAGCCTTCGAAAAAAGAAAGGTATAGGCAGGGAGGCACGCGAGACGACACGACACACACGGATATTGATAACACACGAAGAATTTAGGACGGTCATAAAGAATATTAAGTCGGAATCAGAAGAGATGCGATGAAGGGAAGTCGTCTCAAACCTCCATTCAATCTTGGGGATCGCTGTGTGTGTGTGTGTGTGTGCTGCTAACACAATGGAAATCGTTCAAATGCAGAGAGAGACGAGGTTGACTACCTAATCTCTCTTCCTTTCTCCATTTCGACTGAATGTAAACGAAGCAGATGACTTTTTGAGGAAGCTTCAAATAGAATTTTGAAGCTATCTTTTCAATGCATGATGCTGAGGTTGTTTGAAATTGAAGATAGCTACTACTACAACTACTAAAGTATAGAAGTAAGTTGTAGGAGTTCCTAGTTGTCCGGGTAAACTGCCTCCACATTTTCCGTCTTTCACCATCAAATACAGTGGAACCCATGAGCGAGCAGCGGTTTGGTTGTGGCACTCAGTGCCATTCTGCCCCATCGCTCCCGCCGTCATCTCCCTCCAACGCCACCAGCATCAGAAGGACACG
>JAQGBV010001120.1:0-17900 GCA_034698685.1 Isotomurus pseudopalustris
AGAAGTGTGGAGTTCATGCGTGAGCCTTTCAATCTTACCCTGTAGTTCAGAAATGGTGTTCTGAAGTGAACCTTGAACCTCTTCCAACTCGGCTACTTTGTTTACTTCGCATTTGTACGATTCCTGCATCGCAGCCAGCTCTGAAGCTCGAGAAGCTGCTGTTTCTTCCAAAACTTTGTGTTCGTGTTTCAGGCCAGTGCATTCTTCAAGAATAGAAGAGTTCTTTTGAGTGAGGCTTTGGCATTCGAGCATTAAGTTTGACAGTTTTTCTTGGGTTTCGCGCAACTGCACTTCTACAACAGTTGAGGCTAGATCTGAAATCACAGGACATTTTTAAATGTTGTCTAGTTTAAATAAGTGTGCAAAATATTGGTGTGGAGCTAAAAAAATTACCTTCAGGAAAGGATGAATTTGAAATCTGATGATGATAATATTGCTTCGAAGGGGAACCGCGTCCAAAACTTTCGCAAAGGGATAGTCCACTTATTCCAGCAATATCATGGGTCTGATTACCACTTGACGATCCTCCACAGTCTCGATAGTCTTCGACTTCTTGCTGAAGCTTTCGAATGTTGTCTTTCTGGTCGTCTAATATTTGTTGTAAATGTTCTTTTTCTTGTTCAGTTTTCTGAAGAATTTCCACCAATTCCTCCTCTCGTAAAATTGTTTTACCAATGGCAGATTTCAATTCTTCTATGTTCTGTTCAAGTTCTCTGAATTTCACATCCCGGTTGTACAATCTATTCTCTATTTGGTCAATATATTCTTCTGCTTTTCTCAGCTTTTCTTTCAAACTGGAATTGCTTTTGTCTGGAGTTTCCCTGAACCTAGTTGGTGCTGGACTTCCTGTGGAATACAAAGTACTGCTGATGGCTTGCAGCCGGAGATTCTGTTTTTCCTTCTCTAGGTCGTCATTGGTCAATTTTAATTGCTTGTTTTCCTCTTTGTACGAAGTAATCTCTTCCATCAAGTCACTTTGACACGCAGTAAGCACATCAATCCGATTTTTCAATGACAAGATTTCATTGTTTTTTTCTGACATTAAAATTCTCTCCGCGGCCAAGATAGGTGACTAAATATAAAATAAGACTTCATGAGATCACAAAAACGAAAGAAAGTTATACATACAAGGTACCAGTAAAATTCATACCGATAACAGGTCTCTGAGTGGAGAAGTCTGTTGATTAGCTGATGGAGATGAGGTATAAAAATGAGGCGACTCCGGAACCAAATTTTCCCCTTTATTGCGCTTAATTGGCTTAGAAAAACGTCCTCTTCGACGGGTTGGAGTTCCTCCCTGGTTCCATTTTGCATTGTTATGCTTCAGTCCACATTCATTTTCTTTGTTTTCGGTCAAGAAGCTTTGATCGACTACTTTTCCATTGTCCAGAGCTTGTGATAAAAATGTATGAAGAGTAATGTGCGCATCGGGTCCCAAGTGGTTGAGAGGATTTTCTACGAAAACTAGCTTGTTTGACTCCTCACACTAGAGAAGTTTAAAACATCCAGAACGGTCTTTTCACAAATCAGCTCAAAATGGGAGTTAAGAAACATGTTTAAAGGTAAACCTGTAGGCTCCCAAGTGCTACCAATACGGAGGCTATTTTAATTAGCTCGTCAGTATTTCCTTCGTATGCCTCTCGAAAATCGATCCATTCGGGTGGAGTGAAGGTGTCTAAATATTTATTAAAGAAGACCATGAATTCATTAAGATACCCAAACGATTTACAAACACATAGGTACAAGAATACTAATTGTACATTTGTACAGTTATTGTACTTATAAAATAATTAATTAATGCGTGAAGTAAATCTGAATGAATGTAGTTTACTTTTAAGTTTCTCTTCGAGGAATTGAAATATCTGCGCTTTATTTTTTATATCGACTGTTTTTTTGAATCTGAAACAAGAAATACATTACATTGAAATTTTAAATTGATAAACCCATTCCCTTTAAATACGAAACATTATTTTTATAAGCCTTACAAGAGTTGCAATATTTCACAGAAGAATTTTCCGTCTCCCAAATCTTGGAGGGAATGCAATGGATTTTCTGTGAGCCGCAGGCAGTTCACCTAATAAAATTGTCAATAACATCTCAATTAAAACAACAACCCATATTCTGATACGATGCACATACTTCTAATGACATGGACAAACTTTAACTAACACCACAATGCTAAACACTTAGCGATATTAAATATAAAACTCACCCAATCCAGTAACACCACCGACCACTGATCCATTTCTAAACTTCAAGTTCAGCCTTCCCTTCAAGTGATAATCAGGGACGGTCTGAATGTCTTATCCTCTTCCTCCACACTTTGTTGTGTGGCGTAGCCACAGGAGAAATAAATGTCGTGAAAAGTTTTCAAAAAATACCCGAATTAAACAGTTTCAAGGAGAGATTTAAAAAAGAGAACAGAGTTGACAGTTGACAGTTGCGGATGAGGTGGGAATCATGGAGTTGTGTTGGTGGTGGATGTGGATCAGAGTCAACCGACAACAAACAAAGGTGAGCAAAAAAGACGAGACTTGAGTGGACGAGGTTTTCCCTCGTTTCCCGCTCACGTGATTTTTTCAAAACTTTATCGGAAATGCATGCATTTTTAAATGAAGTTTCGAATTCGAATTTATAATGAGTTTTGTGAAGGCGATGAGTAGTATGTTGGGTCGTACGTTGAAAGACCTTTTAGTCGAGTTTAAATTGCTACGACGATTTATTGTCTCTACTTCGGATATCGGATACTTGGGTTTACTTGCGATCGAGTATGTGTGAGGCATGTGTGAGGCCAAGCCAACCGGCCATTACAATGATATAGTAGAGTAGCCATATAGGTGAAGATATTGTCTTTCAAGTATCATGGATTTATTGTAATGCCTCATACTGAATTGAATAATTATGTTATAGGGCTGCCATTATTTTAAACCCTCTTAGGTGTTGGGGTTTAAATCTGTACTACAATAATAATATAGACGTTAACATAAAACATCAGGAAAGGGACAAGACTACATGGTAACAATCCACTGAGGACAGGTGTTGAAGAACTAGGACAAACGGTACTCATCTAAATCTAGCAGTCAAATAATTAATTTATCAATGGAGAAACTAAAAATAAGTAAAGTTTATAGTAACGTAGTATTCTACAATATATAGTAGGTTATGCAAGTTATATTTCGTTGCTGCACTGGTTTCTAGTCGTCTAGAAAGTTAATTTATAATAAGGATGCGCTTATGTTTAAGTACACAACTATTAATAAGGGAATACAGTAGAGCTTATGTCTTCTATGTGAACGTATGACATAATATAAGGAACAGTTGAATCCCACATGCAATGAAAAGCGTGGTGAACTGTGTCGATATATCTGTCCATAGGTTCAGGCCATTTACCAACGAAAAAGATACAAAAGATGAACAACACAGTTAAAAAAATAATGATTCTGAAAAATGCATTCAAAATTGAATTTAATCTTGATGATGACTCCATAGAAGCACTGTCAGTCTTGATGGTTCCTTTCTTGATCATGTGGGAACACTCTTTCGAAGTATCTTTTCGTTTTCCAAGCTGCGATGATTGTAAAGACGAAGATTTTGTTTCACAATCCATTTCTTCGTCATCAGAGAAGACGTCCTCGTTGGAGCTTCTTTGCCTGCTAAGATTGTCACTACTCACTGACTGACAAGGCGTCACTGATCGCCTTGAACAGCAGCAGTGACGGTGACCAGAAGATCCGTGAGAATGTCCATTTCTCATTTGGCATTTTGTGGGATCACTAAGATTCCACCCCTCAATTGAAGAATTAGTTGTACCTCCCGATACGAATCCTGATGAGGTTTGGCTGTTTGATGGAGATGGATTGTACAAGTTCCTCATGCCGACTCCGTGGTACATCGATGCTGCTGAGTAGCCATACCCTAACCCCATCCCATTATACGGTCTGCAATGGATGCTGGAGAAGTTCAGCATCTGGTAATGATGACTATTGACGGACGTTAACTTCGGAGGAGACAAAATAGGTTTTCGTCCATTGCAACCACCGAAGACACTTGCCATTGAAGAACTACGATACAGTCCATCTGGGCTAGTTCCAGAGTAAATATTGTACGATTGTGGAATTCCCATCGGCGAATGGGACAAAAGCGGAGGACTTGTGGGTCTCTGAAGTGATGAACCGTTCACTTCAGAACAGCAACAAGATGGAGCGTACGATTGGGGACCATATCCTACGCAAGATAATGCGACAATCCAAAGTACAAATACTGATATTAGTACTAATTCTTTAATTGTTAAAATTATTACTATTATTACTACTTCTCTTTATTCTCTTACCACCACTATGCGCCACCAAAGGATAGTCAGGCCATAAAACCGCTCGACCATGCATCGCCTCCTGAGCTGCGTAACTTGAATTAGAATTCGGAGACGAACAGGAACTCTCAATAGAACTCATCCTCTGCTTGGGACTTGGAGTTGGTGCCGGTGTAGGACGTCCAAACACCAAACTGTAGCAGCTATTGTCCTGTCCTTCTTTATGACTCTCCTCGAAGGGATGAACAACAGGTGGATGACCGTTCAATTTGGCCTTTCCTCTCACCCGTTTAGAATCCTCTTTCATAGCACCTTTTCCAGACTTCCGAACTTCCGGGCTAATTTTAAGCCCCATGAGCCGGTAGTTTGTGTCGTCGTCTTCCTCGTCAGCCTCTGAGTCCGAAAACACTGAATTCACATCCCCAACAGGTAACTTCTGTATCAAAACAAATACAACTCAATGTTATTAACCTTAAAAGTAAAGAATAATAAAATACATCAAATAATAGATTGAAAGTTGTGTTTTTGATTACCATTTTGATATCACGTTTCTGATCCAGGAAAGTTGCAAACTACCACGCAGACTGTCTAATAAACTAAATATAAATGGAATTTCGGAGATGAGATAAGCGTACCTCGTGTACTCAAATCAAAACTCAAAAGATCTCCAGTTATCTCCAGTTAACAAAAGATAGTCAGTTAATGTTGAAGATGAATGTATGAATGAACACAATTGATGCAGCCGTGGTGGTGGGTAAAGAACGAAAGGAATGATGATGGAGGTCTCTCCTTCGTCAGCCACTTCTAAAAAACTGAAGCCCGCCGCCGCCTCTGCAGTCTCAACTTCTTCACACGAGCTCCAACCTCGATGTCCATGTCCTCCAGTATTCATGTGACCTCACCGACCTCACTCTTATTTTCTAAAATTAAATAAATTGCCATAAAATTATAATTTTTCAAGCATGCCGTCTCTTTATTGTCATCTGAAGTAACTTAATACAAGAAAATTATAGTCTGGAGTTGTAGTGATTTGTTAGTTAAGTTCTACTATGTAATAAATATTCGTAACACTTGACTCTTCCTCGAATTCATGTGTTCAACGGCTTTAACGATGAGGTTGAGGGTTGAGTTATCCAAATAAAACAGTAACATAATATTTAATATTATTACAAATTGCAAGCAAGAAACAACAGATTAATTTGATATCACTAAGATTTAAGGATATACTATTAGTATACAGTGTACGGTTCAATACATGGTCGACCTGGCAAATCTGGCTAAGTATCTATATTGTCTATGATATTTTCATTTTCATAATTAAATGCTATTGATAAACGATAATCATGTCGGATGTCGGATTGCAAATACACGAATTTCGAGTCGTTACTTCATTTAAAACATTAAAACCGTTGACAATATTATAACAATTTTAATTGAAGAATAGAATATAACAAGATGTGTCAGTTTAGAGATAGATTAATGAGACTTTCGCGTCACCCAACTTCTTAGTGAATAGCTTCTTGGTGGAGCGACGTTTCTGCCTTGGTTTAACATTTTCTGTAGTTTCTCTGCTAACTTTTTGTCTGCTTCCATTTGCTTTGCACGTTCTTGGATTCGTTTGAATTCTTTTTCTTGTTCATCTTCCACTAGGCGCTTGCTGATTTTACGCACAGGCGTGACCGCTTGAATGTCTAAAACAGATTCTTCTAAAATCAGGGACAAACTGGCTTCATCTAAATCTAGATCTTCATTTTCGTGATATGAAACGGGCTCTTCTTTAACGGATGTCTGAGTATGGGGCTTGGTGATTTCTTGGTCCTTTTTCATCTTGAATACAATATTATTCGTATCTTCATTTGCGAATTCGCGTTTAGTTTCTTGCTTAATAGGGACATTATTAATCATAGTCTTCGATGAACCCGGAACAGAGGTGTCTACCAAATCCACAGGTTCTTTTTTAATTATCACAGAAGGATTGCTTACTTTAGGGGCAGTTGAGTTATAATCTAAGGCACGAGGTAAGGTCGAGGTATGAGATACACAGCGGAGTCCTTCCGGTGAAATAACTGGGGCTTCAATGCTGGAATTTGTCGTCGTTGGAATTGAAAGAAAATGAACTAGTTGAGGAATAGGAGGAGTGATCGGAATGTTCGGATGTTTGTTCACTTGCTGCTCTGGTGAAGATGATCCTCTACCAGAGTCATTCGAGTTGCGTTTTCCTTCCAACAACGAGATTTTACCAGGAGATTTAGATTGAGTTCCATCTGCGACCTCAGAACACGATACACTGTGTTGGGAGTCAGGCACTAGAATTATCCTTGCTGGCAGTGACTTTACAATTGGCGGATCAGTCAAATACGATCCGTCAGGTAGTCTTTTTGGAGGAGTTTTGGGAGCACTTCGAATCGGACGAAAATGCGTATTAACCTCACAGTCAATGGAGTTGGGGGTCGGAATATCCCTTTCATTCTCAGCATCTGATGACGTACTGACTTGTACAGTTTTCATGTTTTTCAGTCGATCTTGTCTAACAGGCGAACTGTAGACTATTGCTTGACGCGGAATCATTAAGCGGGATGAGCTAGGTGAGAACGCAGATCCGTAAAACTCGTTTTTTTGTGCCTCTGTGTGCTCAATGAATACTGAGAGACACTTGTCTGTTTCTGTCTTTATACTGATTTGTTGCCCTGAGTCAAACGAAGGATTCGACGATGACGACGACTGAGAGAAATGTCCTGATGAGTTGGTAGAAACCGGAGACAAATATGCCAGGATTGAATTTTCTGCTCGATTTGGTTGTTCAGTTTTGCACTGGATATCTTTTAATGTCTTGCTTCGAGTTCCACGGGCAGATCCAAAAGTTTGGCTTATGCTAGTTCTGTTACTATTGCTTTTCGATTTCTTTTCAGAGTGGGAGGATAGTGACGAGGTTGAAGGCCGCTTTTTAGGAGTCTGCAGATTATTCAGGCAAGTGGAGTTTCCTGAAAGAGGTTTTACTTGAGACTGCGAGCTGTTGACCCATCCTTCAAGTCGACTAGAACTGGCACTCTTATTAGTATTAGGCGGTGTTTGAGAAGGCATGGCGAACAATTTTCTACTCGCATTTATTTCTGCCAATCTTCTAGCTTTGAAGTCTTCTTCTAATTGCTGTGCTAATTTTTTTGCTATTTCTAAATCTGTCTCTATAGTGGATGGATCTACGGGCTGTGGAACTTCTCCTGCATCCTGAAGCTGTTTGATAAGTTCAGAACTAGCAATTTCCTCTTGACGACGTTCGTTTTCGATATCATCTTGGTGTTGCTTCACCATTGCCTCTAGTTCTCGCTTGATATCACCTTTCGAAGTACTCATAACTCCATCAATTACTCCATTTCTAATAGAACTCAGTTCTTCTTCAGTATCTTCGTCATTAACTACATAGCTATTATTTGACTCTTCTCTATCTGCCAAAGATATCAAATCCAATGGCTCCAGCGCTTGTGAATCTTGGCCACACAGTCTTGTATCGACTAGTTTAGGAAACTGAAAAAATAGTTCAAAGTAAAACCACTTCTTGCGAAACCCAACCGTCCAAACTACTCCACCAAATGAAATAATTGCCACCAACCTCTAATTGAATCCTATTCCACAATTTAGCATCAATCAACTTGTCATCTTTATTCGCTTTCCTGCTCCACACAGACAGCCTCATTCTGCAGCACGGACACTGAAGTGAAGTCTCCTCCACATGCTTCTTAAAACACTCTAAGCATAAAGCATGTCTACACGGCATCGTCACAGGCTGAATCAAAATCGACCAACAAATGGGACACTGCACTTCGTCCCTCTTCAAGGCCCCTTCCTTCTCCCACAACTAGAAACACCAAACATGAACCGTTAATTGTCTCACCCACACAAATAAATACTCACTAAACAGTAGTAAACTCACGGGAGGAAGCAGCTGAGCCCCTCTTCCCCCCAAGGACTTCGTCTTTCTAGACATCGCAGATTCGATATACCTCCACTTCCCTTGCGTGGGCTCCCCAGCAGCAGCGTTACGTAATGTCAGTAATTAACACAAGTCACGCCCTACTGAAAAACAATAGATCAATAAGTAGAAGCATTAAATTCACAATTCACAATGTAAACACACTTCATAACCCGTTAATCCACATGTCATGCAACGATGCAACATTCATTCAATACAAATACAAACAATGGCAGTATTTTAGTAAAAGAAGGAATGACTACCTCTTTATTGTCCAGAAGCATCTCCTGTTCAGACACGAAGTATCTGAAGTGGGTGACCCCCACCCAGCGTTCGATAAGCGATGATGATGAGCGAAAGAAGATAAGTGAGCAATAATTTATTATGATGTAATTGCGGAAAGGGAGGAGGAGAGTAGTCGACTGCGGTAAACTCGAGTGGCGTTGATTGTTTGGTGGCCTCGACGGTTTCCCTCGTCAGCTGAGCTTCAACATTCTTCGGGGCTACTCGCGCTAGTTAATGTGAGACACATGAATCAACGGTACTAGAGACGCGTTGCTTTAATACTTTCTTTTCCAAGTGATTACAGGTCAGAGGCAGAGGTCACAAATGTGTATCAATGATACAGTTGCAATGTTCAGAAGCAGGTAAAAAGGCTAATTCAGGAATCGCAACGAGAGTGGAAATGTGCACGTTTCTTTGCAGTTGTCAAGGACAGAATCTTCATTAAAAGATAATGGCTTGATGTGTGCAGGCATGCATTTCTATAAAAGCCTCTAGAAGTAGATTGTCGAAGATATTAACATAGGGATTTTAGGTGAGAAAGATCACAATTCGAAATGACGGATGGGGGACGTCCAGGATCCATGTCTGCTTATGCAAGGGCAAAGCGGAGTTGCTTTGTTGTACCGGATGGTCCTGGCCCGACTGATTATGACTTGAAGAATACTGGAATCTCAGCTAAAAATGGTAACATAAGAATGGAGGACTGCATTTTTAGAACAACAAGGATGATTATGAGATTTAAATGCATTGGTTTGAACTGAACAGAAACTGTTGCACCGTTTGATACAAGTGCAGTGAGATCATACAAATATGAAACTCCTGGCAGTGGACCTATTTATTTTCCGTTTAAAAGGGACCTTTGGCAGCATGTAAAACTTATTTGAATTTCTAAATAAAACCCAATAGCTTTCTCTGGGGATTGTTGCTTTAACTTTTTTATGCATCTTCTGTGATTGAAGGGAAGTCCTTTGTTCCGGTGGAGAAGTCGATTTCCTCCAGACAAAGCTGATTTCAATTGTAATGGCCCGGAATGGGGACGAATTCCTGATCCTTGGGCTGTGATGACTCAACATATCAAAGACATGGACGCCAAGAGACCTCGAGTACCCTTTGAAAAGTTTGTGTCCAATTGCATCCCAAGCGTTTACCATCCTAGAGATGTCCGGTGTTTCGTTGGGGGAATTGATGGTAAACCACGAATAATTAGTTATCAGTGGGATGTAATGGGACGCTATGCTTTTAACTTTAACTCAATCAGGACGGATGTACCCTTGGAGCATGGAACGAAGTCATAGGATCCCTGGACCAATATATGACACTTACAAGGTACTTACTTTTGCTAAGCACTAAGCTCGTATTATGAATGACTTTTTTGGTTTTTATTCTTTTTATCGTCTTTGTAAATGAATAATGAAGCGAAATTCAAGTGATTAACATCTCGTGTTATATAGGTGTACACCAGTGCGTCGAAAATCACCCCTTCAATTGACTTCGGATCTATGGCCGCAAGAAAGGAAACGGACCCATTTCCTCCAGTTGCTGGCTTTGGCCCTGCAGACTTTGTCATTCAAAACCCCAACACCCGATGTGGCGGTGCTTTCCTAGGCAAAAGTACAACAGATCCTAACTCAAGTGCTCCAAGACTTTTCGGCATAATAGAGAAACAAATTAAACAACAGGTGCAGATAAGCAAAGCTATACAAATCATA
Source organism: Isotomurus pseudopalustris (assembly GCA_034698685.1). Classification (NCBI taxonomy): domain Eukaryota; kingdom Metazoa; phylum Arthropoda; class Collembola; order Entomobryomorpha; family Isotomidae; genus Isotomurus; species Isotomurus pseudopalustris. The sequence continues at coordinate 10,271 of JAQGBV010001120.1, forward strand.
TTAAATCAAATCTAACGTCTTCTTATTGTAAAGTACTATCCTCATTTTGTTATTCCTCTAGCATATTCCATGTGCTTCTGGGATCTTGGTTCCATCTTCGTTCGAATGGTACTCTCCAAAAGCTGTGTCTGCTCCTTTCAAGTCGGAGACTCCAGTTAGCCAACCACGTTACTACTGAATCTCTAGTTTCATGATGAATGTGCATAAGGTTGTGAATATTTTAATTCCAGCAAGGACTTCCTAAACCCCAGGAAGGACCAAGTCCAGCAGATTATTTCCAGCAAAAAGTTGATGAAACTAATGTACACACACACATTGAACCTGGAGTTATCACATTCCCCCCAGAGAAAGCTCCGTTTGACGTATCCGAAGAAAGATTCCAGAATACGGAATCGACTGAGCAGGAATCCCGACCTTCTCCAAATGCCTACATGATTCTTGGCTTCACAGATGAGATGCAAAGAGATGTAATTAAACACGCCGCAGCTATTCCAAATCCGAAATTGGGATTTCTAACATCAGCTTGTGCCCGACCATGTCCAAAACTGCGAAATAACGGGGAAGAAATTGTGATGGGATGTAAGTCAGAAGTCCCTAGGAAATGGAAAAACATGAGACCAAAACGAGGAATTACTTATTCATATTTTGGTCCTCCTCCGAAGTATTCTGTAAGCTATTTCATTGACTAATCATTCATTTTATAACTGTGTCGTATGTGCGACAATTTTATGTGCGAATTTTTTATTCTCAAGGATTCGCCTGGGCCGATTTATGACACTTGTCCAGGATCCGCAGCAGTGAAATCTCATAAATCTTGGTTGGATCCGAGATGCTCTTCTCGCACGGGTTTCCTTAACTCAGGAGTGTCCAGAATAACTCAGTGCTACACTATTGACAAGGACGTCCCTGGACCCGGACTTTATTACTCCCACCTTCCGTGCTGCAGGACAGAGCGAGTTGGAAAGAAAGCTACACATGGTCCCAGGTTTATTGACAAGTTTGGCGAGGGTCCTGGTCCAGTACACAAGGTAAAAAAGTTTATAGGAGACATCAAATCCACTAATACGACCGAGAGACATATATTATTGTCTTTTTACTATAAAAAAATACTCTCCCTAGCTCCACGAGAAAGGAGACAGTATGTGGCGAGCAGGTCATCTTGGTACTTTTAACGCAGACCTGAAGGGAATTGGAGTTGTTTATCCCTGGGCCGGAGGTTTCATCAAGAAGAACTTGAACATCGCAACGGATAAAATGTTACTAATTAAAAGACCTGATGACTACGCTCCTCTCCTTTGCACAGCGGATACTTCCTTACTCGAGAAATGTTAACTATTAATATGCAACATCCCTTTATGTAAACATCCCAATCAAAGAGACATCCGGTAAATATAATAAAATCAGATAGTATTTTGATTAATCAGATCAGAATTATTATTTATTGGTAGTTAATAAGTAAATAAGAAAATGCGATTTAAATAATTTCTCCAACTGAGAGAGTTGAAGGTTTATTCCCTCATGATAAACTCTCTCCGTTGGGTACATTATTACTGTGTCATAATTAATTATGCATACGCGACATATTAAATGGGCTGTTAGGGTCAAAACCATGTTCACTCAAACTTCTCTGACGTTTATTGAGATAAAACACTGAAAAATCAATCAAGGTTCACTGCAAAGGCAAACCAATCTATGTACTCTTCGATTGCTGAGAATTCTCAAATTCAGCGTGAATTTAATTGATTTTAAGCAACAAAATCTCCATAAGAAGTAAAGTCGCAAATACAAAACTTACACACTTGTATGTGGCATGAAACATATCCCCAAAGTATACGCATACACATTTCATACAAACGAACCACAAAGCTACATTTGCGTAATCCAATTCGATTAGGTATGCGTCAGCTTTGAATAGTAACTTAATTAATTTCTCCATTCTGCTCCTTCAACTCTGGATGGATTTTGAATGGAAGAGGAAAGAGCCTTTCAAAACCTTTAGTCTGATTTATGACGATGCTCCTCTGACTCTTTCCTCTCTGCTCTCATGATAAATGAAACGACTTCATCTCCTTTAGTGCTTTACGTTCATCTCTTTTCATTTCATGGTTTTATCCGTGTAAAACTTTGTGTGTGTGTGTTTTTTCTCAAAGATTTTAGAACATTCAGAGACTGGAGGAACTTAGCATAAAAATTAAAAGGCGAGACGAGAAGGGTCGCATTTTATGAGGGTGCTAATGGTTCTTTGATACACTTTAAAATACTGTGTGTCCAATGTAAAAGGTTCCACTTGGCCTAAAGTTAACTCTCTCTCGCTCTCTCTCTCTGTGTTATCTTTCATTCTGTGAAGTGATCACGTAGGTAAACCCGAAAAGGACTCTCGAAAAGCCATTACACATCGCTTTATAAATATTCATTCAGTGTGTACTTAATCCTTCCCGTGTAGTAGTAGTAAGTATCCCTCGGAGATCCATTTCAATTACACTTTTCGGTAAAGGATTTATTCCCTCTATGCAAGGGCACATGAGGATTAATTACAAAAAACAAACCCAAGCCACCAGGTAGAAGTAGGGGACAAGGGATAAGCCTATCGTGTGGTAAAAAACAAACAAGTTTTGTTGTTTGTGGAGCATTCAACGTACATTTTGACTGCATACGAAGTAACTTGCTATACACAAGGGTAAATATTGAACCAAGAGAAATGATTATTTGATGATTTAGTAAGATGAGGAGCCTTTGAAAGCAAACAAAGTACTCACTCTTCTCACTGGGACTCCAATTGAAATTCCGTTCCTTCCTTCACATAATGGCCCATGAAATGCTTCAGATTAGGCCGTGAAAGATTCTTCTTTAAAGGAAACAAAAAGCTACATATTATCCTCTATTGTCTAATCTTTAAGATGAAGACGGAGTCTCCTTTATCTCACAGACAGGTACGAAAGAGCAGAAGATATCCGAATAGACCAAGACGCTTCTCGCTTCTTCTGAGACTTCTCCTCCGAACTCCTTCTACTTCTACGTACAAGCCTTTGCTCTTCCCTTTTTACGACCACAACCTCTTGAGTCTCGAAGATAAAACTCTTTCAACGCTTTATCAACTCCGTGAGGACTTTTTAAAAACTTTTTAAACCGTCCTCCATCCACTTTTTATCGAGATTCATCTGATTCCTCCGGCATTTGTATGCGTTTATTGTGTCGTCGCAAGCATTATGATAAGCAAAATGCATAAACAAAAATATCTCTCTGTTGTCTGAGTACACTTTCCGATTTCCAAACTTCATTAAGTATAATAGTACTTTCACTCAATATCTTGATGTCTTTACAAATGACTTCCTCACTAAAAGAATACCAGAGAGATGAGTAATCTCTGTGTGTTCTCCTTTTTGTATAATAATTACACAAAGTTGGTTAAGACCCAAGAATAATGATTGCTTGGAAGATCCATTGTGTCATCATACCGAAAGCAAACAAAGTGAACAGCAGCAGCAGATGCATTGCCTTTAATGGAGAAGCGATGAGATGAGAATAATGTTAGTTTTGGTGGTGGCTCTTAGGTTTGGTTTGGTGGAGGATGATCGAAGGGGTACTTGAAGTGGATGGTCAACAGCAGCCTCAAGGTACTTTCCACATGAAATATATGTTGTGAATGAGGATACAATTGATGATGATGGTAGTGATGGGTGTCTACGTTCTAAAGTTCTAGTGAAAGGTATATTATACCAATAAGACTAAGGTTACTTATTGTGTGTGGTTTGGTTGAAATGGAAGAGATGAGAGAGCCACAAGGAAAGAAGATGATGAAGAACAAGTTCTGTGGGAAGAGATGAGACTGGCAGATTGCTGGAAATACGAGTCAGTCGAGTTGGAGCATTTGGAGAGCCAGGAAGACTGTCTCAATCTGCCTCTGTGCTCTCTTTCTTCGAAATAATATAATATTAAAGACTCAAGTGCTGTTCACACTTATGGTGAAGTACTACGCAAGCATAATAGCCTGAAGTGTGTCGATATTAATATTGGTGAAAGTGAAGGAGGTGGAACATTATCAACATGATCGATTTCAGGAGTGATTGCAGACTTAGATAAGTAGGGAATAGTGCGTGACACGTGTGTGTCTCTGGGTTTTTGGCGAGGTATTTTATTAAAGGGTAGATTGAAGCTTGTGTCACTTGTCTCGAGAGTTTTGTTCAATCGATCCAGTAAGCATTAAACATTCAAAAGTGAGAGTGTAAGTTGTGAAATGAATATATTGAACGCAACAAGCTCAAAAGGGTTCAGTTGATCAGTAATATATATATAGTATATGGTGGCCAGTGTCAGACAAACTCTGCACAGTCAGGAACTGGCGTAAGTAAGTAAGTGACTCACCGATGTGAACGATTTATACTCTCGAGTTGGTGGTAAAGTGTGCTTTTGTACAACTGTGTACGTGAACCTATTAAAGGTAGAAAAGTGTGTATCCAATCCCTTTCCTGCTTGTGGACTTCTAATAAAAAATTAGATGATTTGTTGGTGAGCCTTAGCCTTCTGGGTGAAAGTTGTACGCACAGTTTACAGTCGTGTGCTGCTGCTCCTGCTGCCGTTAGCTGTCCTTAAATAAGAAGTCCGGCTTGACACAGTGAATAGATATAAGGCACATTGCGAAGATTGTTGACTGGTTGACTGTATCGTGTAGACAGTGTAGAGTGATTGAATTACTTGCGAATCTCTTGAAGAAGAACCCGGACAAGGGAGGAGAGTAATCAGATCAGATAGAACTTCTGGTCTCCCTTGGTGGACACAAATAGACGAAGAAGGTGAGCCTTTAACGAGATTGGATGAGTTTCTCTGACTTCAGCTTCCTCTCACAAGAGAGAGGAGACTCTAATTCAATCAAGTTCAATCCATTAACTTAAGCTATTTCTTGTATCGTTGGTTGTCATTAGACTAATTGTGCTAGAGCAGTCTGAATCAGTGGAAACACGTTTACTGGGGCTTGTTGAGAAAGACGTATTAAACATTGATCAATTAAACTGCTACACACAATACAAGAATCGTGTAACGATAAAGTGTAGGGAAAGGAAAGTCTTGTGCGTAAATTCCTTCCGAATTCCCCGAAGGGTAAATTGCAAATTGGTACAACCCATAACAATTCATGATGACACACGTTCTACGTTTATTTATGCAAATCGAGAGATTGCATGGTACTCAGAGAGTACAGAGTACACTTTATGTGTGTGTGTGTGTGTTAGTGTAGAGTTTAATAGCGAAATGAAAATAAACAGCTGAGAGATTAGATAAGGATAAGATCGATGAGGGTTTTAATACATGAAAGAGTTTGTATTGAATTAATTGCGATGAATATTATGGTAATCATGTAAAAGGGCAAGCAAGTTCATTGAGCATTCCTTCCTTGCAGAAGTCCCACAAGTGATATGAGTTAGCGAAAACGGATTTAACAATTTTTATGATGATAACCATGTCTGTGTGTAGTGTGTACTCTTTTGGCCAATGTGACAAATGCTTCTTTGGAGAGTCAAGTAGCACATCACCATCATCAGTCAGATCAGTCTGACTTTGTGGCTCCAAGAGAAACGTTTTTTTATCGCAAATTGCAATTTACAATTGTCCAACACACTCTTTTGTATTGTGTGGATAAAGCGATGGGGTGCTGTAAAATGATCTCCTGAAGCAGCTCTTAAGCTCATGTCATGATTCAGTTAAAAGAGAGTTTGATGAGGATTTTTATGAAGTTGAGTAGATTTTCATCTAAGATTGGTCAAGACAAGGGAGATGAAACATGGGAATACAATAAAGATTACTAGAGAACAAGACAAATGAAGAAAGCAAGCATAAGAGGAGACGAATGGACGAGACCGACAGACAGCAGACAGATTAGTTTGCAATTTATGACAAAAAACCCGACGTTTATTGAATCAAAACAAGTTTGCACTGTTTCGCACACAAGCACAAACAAAGAATGTTGCACTTCATACTTTGAATTATCACAAGGATGGTTCAATAAAAAATCCGTTGCTGAAGACAAGAACAACAACACACAGGTCTCTAAAGGAGAGAGAGAGAGAGAGGTTATAAAAGTATTTCATAGAAAAATTCCTTCTGCATCTCCCAATTGTACTCTGCGTGAGTCCGTCATCAGGTTCAGATTAACATGAATCCAATTCGAATTCTGAAACGAACATTCTTTAAAAATAAATGGGACATAAATTGATGGTAGAATGGAATTCTACTTAAAAATGTGGTTCGAGATTCACTCTCAGCTTAGTTAGGTGCATACACTTCACAACAACTTCTAGGTTCTTCGTATTATGAAATGGAGATCTAGCTCCTAGAAGTTTAATACGCGTTCACGTGGATTCAACCACTCCGCAGTCCACCTGTGTCATATAACTACTTAAGGATTGAAAATATAAAGCGAGATTGAAAGTTAGGCTGTAAATGCATCAAGTGAAAAGAAAGAACGACGACAACATCAGCCGGACAAGTTTAGTAAAATCAAATGCTAGCCATTTGAGGAGGAAGACTGGAATAGGAACATTTCTTAACACCAACGGACGTGTTGATTGTGAGGGTCTCATTAATCGAAGGAAAAGGTACTTTGAGTGGGTTGTTTTCGTATTCCATTTGGACTTATCGACGAAGCACTTAACAAGATACCCAGGAAGGAATGCAGTCCTCTCAAGGCACTCCGGTGTGGTGACAGGTTGCCTCGGGTCCTCTAAAAGATACTCTTGGAGACTTCATAAAGATAAAGAGACTCTTTCTTTTAAGGCACAGGAACCAAGTCAAATGTCATGTCTGTCTCGTTCGCCCTCAGTCCTCTTCAGTCTCCACTCTCTCGACCCTTCGAGACTTCGACATTTCGAGACACAACACCAAACGCTCCTGTTGCTGTTGGTGTTACTTATTTCCTAAGCCCTTCTTTTCTCTTGTGCTCTCTTTTGTCTTTATTGAATTTATATGGACGAGATGTGGTTTCTTCACTTATTTTTATGATTTCATCTCTCATCTTGAGACATAACACTTCGAGAAGATTCTAAAATTTTATGTCATGAATCTCATAATGTGTGTCTTTTATTCGTACAATCTAGCGAGTCTCTTCAAATTGTTTTATTCGCACTGGTGTGTTATGAATAAAACTTTTCATATTCTTTTGGAATTGCGTAATAAAAGGGTTGCATATGGTTCACAAGACTCACAATTTTCATCGTCATGTGAGGTGTCTGTTAAAAAGGGATAAATAATAAATGTTCACTTCATTTGTTTCACGTAAAAAGTTATGCTGACTCGAGTCTATAATATTCTTCCATATATACACTCACAGTCCCTTCTGAGAAATCTCTCTCGAGATCACATACACTTCCCTTCGAAACTTTTAAATGTTCGAAGGGACACAGTTTTGCTTTCAGTCTGCGTTTTACAAGAGACCCTTCGCGTCCATTAATGACGACTGTCTCCATCGTACTCTGTAATTTGTGGAGCAGCTCGCTCAGTTTTTCCAGTCTTTGAGTCTCGTTCCCTTCCTCTGTGGTTCCTTGGCCGAGTTCCTTTTCCTTACGTATTCACTCACTCTGTATTTATCTGTACTTAAGAAGACGAATCCTTTTCATAAAGAATATTTCCATGCTTAGGTTTT
>JAQGBV010001121.1:0-17900 GCA_034698685.1 Isotomurus pseudopalustris
ACGCTCCCACATAGAACTATACATCTATCTGTGTTTTTATTTGGGGTCACTAGCGTTGGTCCAGGTTCCAGTCAACTCGAATATGTCCCTTGTCTTACTATGTAACACTTTGCTTAGGATTAATTTCACTCGTACCTGATATCAGTTAATGAAACAAGAATTCTTCTCACCACAAGTTAAAATATCGTAGTGTGTGGAAGAAAGGATGGTAAAGTCGTATTTTAAAAATGTACATTTCGTGAATGAGGTCTGCGATGTAATTTTCTCATAATGACTCCAATTTTTCAACTAGTCTATAAGCTCCAAACATGCTGAGATAGATTTTTTGTTGCCGGCTGCTACCAAAGAAGACGAAGAATGCATCAAATGAAGATAATGTACGAAGTCAAGTTCCTCCGCAGTGTAATTAGGCCTATTCTGGAATTCTTTCTGTTCATCTCACCATTATGAAGTCTGTTTTCACTGTTTTCATGCGTTCTTTTGTGGAGGCTTTTACAACATCTACACGTAGGTACGTACCTACGTATTAGGTACACAAGAAGTGAATGTAGTTTATGAGAAAGTGAAAAAGGGTTGTTCGCATCATGAATGGGATCATTTCTATGTGGATAATATCTTCAAACCATTTTTTATTTCTTCGTGTGTACTCACAGAGATGTAGGTACCCTTTGTTTCTGATTTTTCCATTTCATCACATCTCATTTTGATTGTATTGAAGATATATTATATCCCATTCCACGTCTTGTATCATGTTTTTAAATTAATTACTTTAAAATAGTTCGGTTTTAGATTTGTAGCCCCCATTCTCCATGTATTAACACTCGATTTATTCTTTTATATTAAACGAAACCAGATTTAAGCTTAGTGCAAGGATGAAGATTTAGTTCTATAAATATCTAACACATCCGTTAGGTACTTTTAATACATCTAAAGAATAATTGCAAGTTCTGTGAATGGCATGATGATATAAGAAGCTGCTCAGATGTCCAATTTTTATTGACAAGATACTTAAGACAAGGACAATAGTTAATAGTCAACCTTCTTTGACCCATTCATTACTAATAAGACACCGCCACAAAAATATCACGCCGCCAATCAACTTATGTAGAAATTCATTTCATGTGGCACTTGGGAAAGAAAACACTTGCTGCAATCGCTGGTTAGAGTTACTGACGAGAGGAAAGATGGAATAGAATATTGAGAAATAAATATGAACTTGTGCAAAATATTAAGTTTTTTATACTTCATTCAATGGTCCGTTGCGTGTGTTAGGCATATGTTTTTGTTTTGAATAAAATATTATTTCAAAAAAAATCTTGCGAGATTATATTTACGAGTTATTAAATATCAGTCGAGGCAATCGACCGGGAATAATGTAGTTCAGAAAAGAGATCCATAATTCTGGTGAATGGATGAGTACAGCTGTAATAATTATGTAGGCAGTTACTTTTAAGTATTTAAAACCTTTGGTTTCAGTTGTCGATACAAAAAACTACGCCACATGATTATGTGTGATATGACATGTTGTGAACCACTGCCCTTAAAGCATGCAACCCGAATTCAATAACGAAGGAGGCTTTGAACTTCTTTAAATGTTAGACCTGAAATAGTTATTTCTTTCATCCCGCGGAATGCTGAATGATATCTGTTGTGGAAGAGTTGACTCCACTGACAGGATAATTTGTTGCGTGGTCTGATATTTAAGCTATCTTAAACTAGATAAAGGTCATTTCTACTTCACATCACTTGTCATGTCCATAAGTAACTTTCCACGTACTCTTAGTTCGAACTACAGCAGTTTAGGATCCCATAATGTCTATAATAATATTACCAATTTTGAAGAATCAGCCGAATTTAAAAACATGTTCCATGGGATTGTAGTTTTGTAAATAATCATTACAAGCTATAAATTGATTGGAATGGTTTAATAATTAAATTCTCGGTAAATGTCCCATTACTTTTAAAATACTCACAAACTACTTTACTTACATGAAAAGAACACACAAAGGTTTTATCAGGTGGCTTAGTTTCTCCACAACCGTATGGGAAAGGCAGAAAGAAAAGAACACTTGAAATGGAAGTTAGAAAGATTGTAACACAACACCCCATAGCAAATAAAAGTAATTATAATGAATGACATGACCAGGTATAATGACAGCTGGAGAGAGAGAGAGAGAACTCTTTTAGTGAAATCCGACCTTTAAGAATTCCATTGAAAGGTCGTAAGAACTTCAACTTTGTTGGAGCAAAGTAAATAATAATAATTGGTTGCGAACAATTATTGCCATAATGTTTCCTGAGTAAAAGGTATTTTGTAGGAGAGACTCGTGAGATGGTGAGTAGAGCAAAGTATGCTGGACAGCGCAGTCATAATTCATTTGAGAATGTCAATGAATGACAGATGATTGTGGATGATGATGTTGGAAGTAAATGGGCACTCATTGAGTGGTCTTGCTGATGATGGTCCAGCCAAGAGATGAAGTACGAAGAGATCAAGAGCAGGTATACGAAAAACAAATAGAACGTGTTTAGCTTGTCAAGGAAGAATGCTATCGGGTGGGAACACAATGTCGAAAAATGGGCCCACCAAAGAAGTGAATCTCCTCTCCCCTTCAGTGTGAGGTCTATTTCCTTCGCTTCGAATTTTTATTAGAAGAAAATGAACAAAGGTTTTAGTAATCTTTACATTCTGTGATAGATGAATGTTATATTATGTGTGTTTGAATTTTCCCTAGTCATCTTAATCACATCTTACTCGAGAAACCTGCCTTTTAATTTTCTCGTGTTCTGCCTTTGATTACCTTAGCATGCGATTCAATCATTAATTCTGACTTTTTCTTTATCGTTACTATTAAAGAATATACAAAGGAATTAGGAAGACCTCCTACGGTTTCCTCAAATATATTAGAACTCCAATATGTACATATCTCAAGAAAGGCTTGTATATGATATTCAGCTTGTATCTTTGAAATTGAAACAATAGTCAAGAAGTTTGGATGATCTGTGTACTAGTTTGCGTGATTGTATGAAGTTAAACAAGTCTTGTAGCTGCGTACCAATGTTATCCACGTGTTCCATGTAATTTACGATTTATTTATAGCTTGTTAATGTCAGCTATAAAATTCCTTATTACAGGATAAAGGAATTTTACTAAAGTTTATAAAACACTAAATGATACACCTTGTGTGATATATGAGTGACACAATGAACCGGATTCAATTCAATTTTTTTCTTGAGTAATACATTGCCACAGTACCAGGAGGCCAACACTATTTGTAAGGAAAGTAGTAATGGAAATGTTTACTGGGTGTTTAAGGGATAAAAAATATGATCAAGCTATTAAATTAAACACGTAAGAGATGCAAATCGTCCTGAGCAGAACTTAAATGCCCATCATCACATCCGTAACCTGATGTGAAGTGAATAAATTGTGTCTCTCTGTGCACAGGTTCACGGGAATTATTAGAAAAAGGGTAAAGGCTCACTCACATACTTACGACGACGCCTGTTTATATAATGTTATCACAGAAAGTCAAACACAATCTTTTGGTCATCGTGGTGCATAACACAGTAATTGTTTGTGCTAAGGTCGAGGTGCTATTATAGCTGATTGTCAGACTAATGAAATTCTTAGAGTAGATCCTGTTTGACACAATGGTTATAAACTCAAAAGAGATTACCGGTTATGTAAAAGTTGCTGGAAAACGAGAAAAAATAAATAATTCACATCTCCACGATTGTGTGCCGTATGCCGTATGCAAATGAAACGTAGTCGGTATTTTGGACTATGGACGAGAATGCTGATTTGCACGGGGAATGAGAATCTGTAGAAACTACACACAGCCACATGGATCCTGTCTTAAAGATGTTATTAAAGCTTTAAATCTTGTTACACACTCTTTGTGCACCGTTCTTTACATGCATAAAGATTAACCTCCGCGTGTACAACCGCTTTCCTATTCGTATTAACTGAAACTCTTCTTGTCGTAAGAATGCAAATTCTCGTCACTGAAAGCTGTTGCATTTATTTGCAGTATCGCCTGAGATTGAAAGATGAATCTGTGCAGACAGAATAATTTATCCATTTTCCATTTACAATTTTGTATAATAATCTGATCGTTTTGGATGGATGGATCTACGCGAGAGTGCATAAAACAAGAACTATGGGAAGTTTAATGTTAATGATGATGAGTGGGGATTCCAGATCTCCGCTCCACTCGAGAATTCATCAGTTTTTGAGAGAAACGTCTCTCGAGAGAATGTCTTAAATGAGATGGCAATGTGGTAATGAAACTCTGGCCAATCACGTTTTCATGTGCACGAAGGGGTATTAAGGTTTTAAGTAACTTTTTAACTAGGACAAAATGTGCTGAATTCCTTAATGCCAAGCCGATATGCATAAGAAGAGAGGGAGAGAGAAGTTTAGGTTAAATGAGGGTTTGGAGGAAAATGTAGAATTATTAGTAGTTTACCATACATCTATCACTTTTTTCATCATAAAAATGGAAATGTTATTGTTTTTCTAGGGTGGTCGTGTTGAGTGCGAAAAACAGTCGTGTCCAAGTCTTCAAGGATGTTTTCTCATTATGTCCGGCCAGAAAGACGGATGCTGCGAAGTTTGCAAAGGTATGAATTTTTTAATCTCGCTTGCTCACAATTTTATTGCTCTGCATTCCTCAATGTTGTAAATACCTGTTATTATTATTAACATCAAAGTTTCCCTTTGCCGTTAAGTGTAATAATAATAAAAAGTGCAAAAGTCCTATAAACCCTTCTATCTCCATCTCCTAGTTTTGCATATTTCTCCCAGTATACAACTTCAACTTTATTATTATTTATTATTATCTTCCCTTCAGTGGTAATATACTTCAAATCACAGCAGTAAAACATTTAGTAGCAGGCATGATTCGTTCGTGCAATGAAATTTTTGTTGGAGAGCAGCAGGAATGTTCCATAAATCTTTAAAATTACACGAAATTACACTTTTGAGGCAAAAGAAACAAGAACGAAGGAAAGGATGCTTAGATCTGCGGCAACTTTCTCTCTATCTTTGTTAGGAGAGGACTGTAGGAGGTGGAAATACCGACACTCGACTCACACGCTATGCAGGCGATGTACTCGAAGAATTCAATTTGATTGACACATGGCTTGTTTCATGTAGAAATATTTCCTTTAAGTAACAAGACTCACCTTTACCTCCCACAAGATGGTTCACATGAACTCATGGCAAATACGAGAAAAATAAGACATTTTATTATCGACGGCATCTCTCTCTCTCTACTTACTTCGAAACATTATTTCAAAAGCTGTTAGAGATTGCGGCAAGATAAGTAGAAAGGCACATTCTTCAAGCTGAGAGAAAACATTCTTGTGAAGGAAGATTTTAATGACTCTTTTGAGAACACAGTTTAACTTTATATTTGTCTTGTTAAGTGCTACACATCTCTACAGATCTGGGCTCACAGCATTCGCACGATACTAACGATGTAGTCGATGACGTCCGTCATATTCTCCCATATTTTTGGACTGTCGGGTAGATGGATGAGGAAAAGTGTAAATGCAGTTCACAATAAATCATTTTATGTTTCTGGTACATCGTGATGTTGTCCTGTTGTGGATCAATTGAAACGGACTTTGAAGCAAACAAGTTTATCATTGATTGCCGTTGATAGAGGATAATAAATAGTCTACGTCATAAGTAAGGAGAGGTTGACAGTTTCTTGACTAAAGATGATCTGAAGAATTCCTTGGCTTTCTTTGTTATGTCATCATGGGATCCCTTTGTCAACTCCTCTGTTTCTTCGAGTCCCATTGTCATTAGGGATTGGACGTTATCAGCTCACACAATTTCTTCTACCGATATTAAATATGTAGGTGAAGGAAAACCTCAAGAGCTCTTGAGTGTTCTAAGTATAAGAAAGGGGCGATACTTGAAAGAATACTGAGGAATCCTGTGTGATTCCCTTTCAAATGTACATAGCCCAATAGTATAGTGTAATTAAAGTAATCCACACATCTCATAGAAACTTTCATTCATTGAAATTCCTTCTCACCAGAACTAGAACGACTAAGAGAACACCTTCGCATTATGCTTTTGTTGCCTGCAAGCGTTGTTTTTATAACTTTTATTCTATAATTTTATTTGATATTGCTATAAAGACGATTATTATGCAGTTATGAAATAAAAGCATTTGCATTACGAAGAGATTTGTTTTTGTTTGTAGGCTGCAAATTCAACAATATCACATACGCGAGTGGTACAGAACTGACAGAAAACTGCATGACTACAACCTGCATGGCTGGTGTGTTGACAAGATCTCAAGTACAATGTTATACTTCATGTTCTCACCCTGCCCCAGCGAAACCAGGCCAGTGTTGTCCTACCTGTGACAGTTGCAGCTTAAATGGACGAGAGTACAGCCAAGATGAAGAGGCGACTTTACCTGGAGACCCGTGTGTCCGATGTAAATGCCAGCAAGGTTCGATGATGTGTACGAAACAAGCGTGTCCCGTATTGGCGTGTCCGGCATCAGCAACTTACCTGGAGAAGGGCGAATGCTGTCCGAGATGCAATGGGAGTCGGACGAGATATATGCCAAGGACTGTTTGTCTTCTTGGGGAGAAAGTTTACCCCACAGGGACTACCTTTCGCTTGGACACATGTACAAATTGCACATGCTTAGACACCACAGCTATTTGTGACAGAATGTCTTGCCCTCCGTTGGAATGCGAACCTGTACATCAAGTCATGACACAAGGATCGTGTTGTCCTAAATGTGCGGAACCTGAAAATGTGCTTCCAAAAGCCCAGTGTTCTTCTAATGACATGATCTACAAGGTAAATTACTTTGAGAAACTTGTTTGCTTTTATTGCTCAAGCATGAATAACTTAGAGGATGAATTGATTGAAGAGTCTTACATTAATATGAGAGTCAGATTGATCCAGATTAAAGTGAAAACTAATTTATGTATCAGATGACCATACATGGTTTCGTGCTGTGTTTGATTGATGTTGAAAATTGCGAGAATGAGATTAAGTAGTTGATCGAATATCGAGTCAGTAATTGGCTGGAGAAAAATAAGCTTTGCAATTAGCAACTGGTTATAACCGATTTCATTGGAGATTTTATTTTTAAAAACATTGTCACATGTATGAATGTCTTGCAGAATGGAGAGAGATGGGATGTGGATAGCTGCCGAAGTTGTATGTGTGATTTCGGAAAGGTCAAATGTACCGAACAAATGTGTCCAAAGAATTCGCCTTGTCCTTGGGGATACAAACTGAAATATGTAGCAGGAAAATGCTGTCCTGAATGTGTTGGAGGTAAGACGAAGACTGAGAACAAGTCACGTAATGTCATTATGAGTTACGTAACTCAAGGAAATATTTCTGTGAATGTCGAGTGATAACTATTTATGGGTTTCAGAGGATGGAGTTTGTACCGTGTTTGGTGATCCACATTACAGGAGTTTCGACGGAAGGGTCTTCAATTTCCAAGTACGTTTGGAGTTAATATGCTAAGAGGCTAAGACTTATGAGTTATAAAAGCAGCAATGATTTTTTAAACGTGCAACTTCTGATGATTTAGGGCGCGTGCAAATACATGTTGACTGCAGATTGCAAGGGAAAAACATTTTCGGTTCGAGTTAGAAACGATGCCAGAGAGTCTCGAGCTTTTTCATGGACACGAACAGTGACGCTGAAAGTGAGGGAAGGACGAGTGACGCTTGGCCAGAAGATGAGGATTAAAGTGAATGGAAAGAGAGTTGCACTGCCGTTCACCCAAGGAACGTTGAAGATATATCAGAACGGATATACAGCGTCTGTGGAGACAGGAGTTGGGGTGAAGTTGCTGTGGGATGGGGACAGTTTTCTGGAAGTCTCAGTGCCTCATGCTCTTCGTGGTCGTCTGTGTGGATTATGTGGAAACTTTAATGGAAACAAGTCTGATGATTTCATGACTAGAAGAGGTAGCCCTGTTAACCATCCGAGTGCTTTCGGGCAGTCTTGGAGAGTTGGTGGAAAGAAAGCTTGTACGCGTCCCGAAGAAGGTAAGATTAGAGTGAATACTTACGCAGACGATAAGAATTGTGACGATGATGATCCATGACGTTCAAAACTTGGTGTGTATGATTTATAGTCAAAGGACCTGAGCCGATGTGTAAGAAAAGCTGGAAAACCAGAATTAAGGCGGAAAAACACTGTGCGTCTATAAGGTCGTCTGTATTCGCACCCTGCCATAAAACAGTTCCTGCAGATAGATTTTTTAAGTAAGTCTCTCAGTTAATACTGCATTAAAAAACATACTATTATAAGATGAATGGCACAGCTAAGTATATACTCTGTTTTTATAACTTTGCAGATCTTGTTTACTGGATATGTGCGAATGTCCAGTAGGTCGAAAGTGCCATTGTGAAGTATTAACCGCTTATGCAAGAGCTTGCCAACGAGCAGGAATTGACATTTTAGATTGGAGAGAAGCGACTGGTTGTTCTCATAAAAAGAGATGGCTGAACTTCAATTAATTAATTGTTTGGTGAATGAGTTTTATATGAGAGACAGGCGCAACTTAGTATTGCTTTTTGAATCCCGGCTCCAGACTTTAATGTTGCAATGATCTTATTATACATACAAAATACCCGATATTCATTTGAACTGATTTTTTAGCTTTTAAGTTTGTTCACCATAATTATTTCATTTTGCTATCAAAATGCAACGCAAGCTGAAACGCATAAATACAAACCGTGTTTAATTTAGTAATTTTTGTACTCAGTGGCCGATACTTATAAATAGTTCCACAATAGGATGCTAAAATAGTCCAAGACTCGATTCGGATGAATGTATGCGAGGGCCTGTGTCTACTCTGGAGTTCCAGACTTCTCTAGTTTATTGATACCAGTGGTAGTTTTGCAGTTTCATTTGTTAGTGTCTTTTCAATTCTCACTCGAGACTTACAAATCTTTTATTTCTGACGACGGCATAAATGTACTGTAAATGGAGACCGCTGATATGTCAATTATTAAGCCGTAGAGAACAAATTAATTTTGTAAGCAACTCCTTTTGATATTTTACTCTTAAATTATGTATTTTTACCACCGCAATGTACAATCAAGTTATAATGTTTGTTTAAGAAGCTTCAGTTGCTGTGTACTCGAATTTTTTATTTTAGTGTTTTGAATTTGTTACTGTTGTAGACTGGACATTTTGAACTGAAAAATGTCTTTACAAGAGGCCACAGTTGTCATGCATAAAATAAAATGAGATCGGCGTAAAATAAAAGTGTAATGCTATCAAAATTTATTTCTGTATTGCTGTTTGAAATTTAAATTAAATTCAGAACACACTATAATACAACCACAGCATGAGAATCGGAAAAAGAGTCTCTAACCCACAATTGCTACGAAATATTTTTTAAATAATGTTCAAATGCTATAATACTTTTACTACTAGTATTTAATAGAAGTACTAAATTAGATTATTCGGCCTACCTCCTTATTTCATGACGATATTGATCTAAGACACGTACAGTTACAACGGCATTGTGGTGACAGATCATTCCACTATACTTAAATACAATTTTTATAATATTCATTTAACGTATCCTGCTGGCAGATTGGTTTATTTATGAAATATAAATTAGAAACTTCTGAGAAAGTTTGGTTTGACCTGTACCCATTAACACTCAACAACTCGAATTGCAGCGTATTTAATTCTTTCGCTTTTCTTAGCTAGAGAAGGTTTCCCTTCTTGACACCCTAAAATGGCTAAAATTTACAAATTAATTTTAACGTTTTCTTAATTTTGGTTCAAAAATTTTCAAGTAAGACAGTAATAGTTCCTAAAATACATAACAATTTACTTCGGTCATTCTTTCACAGCTATATATAACTTCTTGCCCACAGTTTTGTTCAACAAATTTTTGATATCGTTCGCAGGTAAGGTGGCCAAGGCCGTTGTTGTTTTCCTGGAACTAAAAAACTGGTAATACTGGTTATACAGCTATCCACCAAAATCATAGCGTTACGACGAAAAGCAAGCTGTATATTTTCGTCATACAAGAAAGCTTTAAGTTGACTGTGTGATGATTCTGATCCATCCTAATTTTAAAGTTTATTCGCATAGGTTTCTAATCTGACCGGTATGGGTATCTAAGTGTATAAAAGAACGAGCGAGAGGTCACAAAATTCACCAGTACATTGCAAGATAGCATACATTTCGGGAAATTCAGTCCGTGAAACAGAGTATTTATTCATTGGCATTAAAACATTTTTTAGTTCAAAAGCTATTAATGCATTCACCAAAGGTGATCGTAGTTTGTGCGACTTTAGTCCTCGTCGTTTCGGGATTAACAGTAGAACAGGCCAGAACGACCCGAGGAGAGAAAGCACCTCAAAGCGATAGACTGAGTGTAAATGACCCTAATTCGTTTTCTAATCCAGGTAAGGTGCTAAATTACATTGTTAACGCTGATCTTAATGAGAGCAGTAATTGAGTAAATATTAATGATGTAAATAAACTACAATTTCAGAGGAAGCTCGTGTGGAGCGTATGGAGATGAAATGGAATTTGGATTTCACTCGAAAAGTTATCAGTGGATCGATTGACTACGATGTTGTAGTCGAGACTCCAGGAACAAAAAGCTTGGTAACTTAATGAATGATTGTATTTTGTTTGACTTGCATGTATCAAAGTATCTATTGTGAATATTGTGATAAATAATATAATCTATTTGTAATACAGATACTCGACAGCAATAAATTGGTAATTAAATCGGTTACAAGCAGCTCAGGTGCACAATTGCCTTTTAACCTGGGAAAAGAAGTACTAACGTTCGGTCAACCCTTGACTATTGACATCAGTTCCTTAGTCATCAATGGCCCGTAATGTTTATATCCACTCAAAATATCGAAATAGTGTGATTACGTCATTGTATGAATAATGAATGATTTTACATTACAGGAAGAATATTAAGCTGCAAGTCACTTATGAAACGGCATCCAACTGTCATGCTTTGCAGTGGCTGGATAAAGAACAAACGGCTGGAAAGACACTGCCGTACGTGTTCAGCCAATGTGAGGTACACCGAACAAAGTTGACTGTCTTTCGCATTCAGAATTATTGGAATCAGTTTATGTACACGGCAATTGACACATACTGATACTTAATACCTTCTAGCCTATTCATTGCCGTTCAATGTTGCCGTGTCAAGACACGCCAGGCAATAAAGCGTCTTACAGTGCAGAGGTATGCTTTGACAATTTTAAGGGTCAAGGGTCAATTTAACATAAAAATGAGGTATTTTACTCCAGGTCACGGTTCCCAAAGAATTGCAAGCGTTGATGAGTGCTGTAATTTCGAATGAGACAGCGGAAATTATAGGGGACCTTAAGAAATACAAGTTCGAGCAAAAAATTCCGATTCCATCATATTTGATTGCGATAGCCGCAGGAAATATTCACGGAACGCGTGTTGGTCCGCGTGTTACTGTCTGGAGTGAGCCTGAGTTCTTAGAAGCCTCTGCTTATGAATTTGCTGAAACCGAAGAAATTTTAAAGACAGCAGAGAAGGTTCTTGGAGAGTGAGTTCAGCCGAGTTTTTTAACAATGAATTACCAAGTCGCACTTTCACGTTTCACAGTAAGCAAACTCATATCATTTTTAGGTATGTTTGGGGAGTGTATGATATCCTTCTTCTTCCCCCAAGTTTTGCTTTTGGAGGAATGGAAAATCCATGTCTCACCTTTGCCACTCCAACGCTTCTCGCTGGGGATCGAAGCTTGGTGACTGTGAGTAAGTGACTTGTACGAAGTAATTGGCAGGTCGTGAATGTTATCCTAGCTCAATTCACACGTGTGGAATTCTGTAATTCTGTTTGCAGTATACCATGAAATTGCTCATAGTTGGACTGGAAATCTTGTTACAAACAAGAATTTCGAGCACTTTTGGCTTAACGAAGGCTTTACTGTGTTTGGTGAAAGGAAAATACTCTCATCAATTAAGGGAGAAAAATTCAGGTCTTTAGCACGCAATTTTGGCACGTTTTAAACAAACTGACTTAAAGAGAAATTATCGTAAAACAGGCAGTTGGCATCCATAAGTGGAGTGAAAGTCCTGACTGATACAATCGAGACCATGAAGGCTGACAATCAGTTAACGAACTTAATTCCTAATCTGACTCTCGTTGATCCTGATGACGCGTTCAGCAGGGTTCCTTATGAAAAAGGATACATTTTTCTGTACTATTTGGAAGAGAAAGTTGGAGGTAGAGGTAACAGCAGGTCCTTTCTAAGATTTCTATCGAAGTTTTAATTGTATTAACTAGTATGGCGTGTGTTTCATAGAGGTGTTCGAGCAGTTTTTTCGGGATTATATTCAGATGAATCGATTCAAGTCAATTGATACCGATAAGTTTAAGTCGGATTTCATCACTTACTTCACTAATTTGGGAAAAGAAAGTCAGATTAAAGATATTGATTGGGATGCCTGGCTATACACCCCTGGAATGCCACTTATCATCTCCAAGTAATTTATAGATTAAATTGCGTGCTTATTCGATTATATTTGTGTATTGCTCAGCCGGCTATCCTGGGAACATTATTTATTGCAGGTATGACACTACGCTGTCCGATGCTTGCGTGACTTTGAAAAATCAGTGGGTTCAGTGGAACGAGAAGGAAGTTATACCTTTTAGGAAACAAGATTTTCAGGGTTTGATTCCGCCACAACGGGAGGAGTTTCTGAATCTTTTATTAGCCGAAAAACCTGTTTTGTCAATTGAAAAACTGAAAGCTATGCAGTCAGTTTACGACTTGGATTCGGTGAAAAACTCAGAAATTCGATTCAGGTGTGGTCATAAATAATGACATAGAACATAGAAGTAACAAAATTGCAAGAAAAGTACCACCGTTTGATTACATGACTCTTCTATTTAGGTGGCTTCGGCTGGGAGTTCGTGCGAAGTGGATCGATCAAGTCGCTCCAGCACTACAGTTTGTCACTGATCAAGGAAGAATAAAATTCGTGCGGCCAATTTATCGCGAGCTGTATGACTGGGAGCACGTTCGTCAGCAAGCAATCGACCACTTCAACAAAACTCGGACTGGAATGATGCACGTGTGCTCTAGACTTGTCGCTAAAGACTTGCATTTATCTTCTTAAATCAAATCATACCTTGTTTTATTTCACTTCGCTAGTGGTGATACTAAATGAAAAATAAACAATCTATCTATCCATGTTCTTCAGTTGTGATCATTTGATAGAGGACGGTTTGAAAAAACCTACACCAAGACTTTTCAATCCCGGTTCCAGACTTTAATGTTGCAATCATGTTGCAATGATCTTATTATTTATACATACAAAATAACGGATATTCATTTGAACTGATTTTTAGCTTTTAAGTTTGTTCACCATAATTATTTCATTTTGCAATCAAATTGTAACTCAAACTGAAACCCATAAATACTAAGTGTTTATAATTTAGTAATTTTTATACTAGTGGCCGATACTCGATACTTTTAAATAATAAGAACAATAGGATGCTAAAATAGTCCAAGACGACTCGATTCGGATGAATGCACGCGAAGGCCTGTGTCTACTCTGGAGTATGTTTCAGTTGCTGCGTACTCGGATTTTTTATGTGTTTTGAATTGTTTACTGTTGTACACTGGACATTTTGAACTGACAAATGCCTGTACAAGAGGCCACAATTGTCATGCATAAAATAAAAGAGATCGGTGTCAATTAAAAGTGTACCGTTATCAAAATTTATTTCTGTTAGAGTTGCTATTTAAATTAAATAAGCTAGTCAACTGAATAAAATATTACGCCTCACACTAAACATACGACACACAGAACACACTACAGCAACAGCATGAGAATCGGAAAGAGTTTACAATCCACGATTGCTACGAAATATTTTTAAAATAATGTTCAAACCTCAAATGCTAAACTACTAGTATTTGATAGAAGTAAATTAGATTATTCCGCACACACATTCGGCCTACCTTCACATTTCATCACGATACTGATCTAAGACACGTACAACGGCATTGTGGTGATAATTTACAATGGAATATTCGTCTCTTTAGCTAGAGCTTAACCTATCTACTAGTACTTAAGTAATAAATGACAAGTTTTCTATTTTTTAATTGTTCAAGATAGAATATTATTTTAAAGTGGTCATAATATTCTGGTCAGCTAGAAGGAAAATAATTATTCATTTGTATCTTCTAATCTTTGCTTACTATCCATGTTATATAGTTAAATACAATCTTTAATATTAATTTAACATATCCTGCTCGCAGATTGGTTTATTTATGAAATATAAAATAGAAACTTCTGAAAAAGTTTGGTTTGACCTGCACCCATCAACATTCAACAACTCGAATTGCAGCTTATTTAATTCTTTCGCTTTTTCTTCGCTGGAGTAGGTCCGTCGCTATCCTTTAGAACTGTAGCAAGGTTTTTCCAGATTGGACTGCCTCCCTTTTTGACACCCTAAAATTAACAAATTAATTTTAACTTTCTTAATTTTGGTTCAAAAATATTAAAGTAAGAGTTCTTGAAGTATATAACAAACCTTGGTCATTCTTTCACAGCTAACTTCTACGCTCAACTTCTTCCCCACCGTTTTGTCCAACGATTCTTTGATTTCGTTCACAGATAAGGCTCCCAAGTCCGTTGCTGTTTTTCCGCAAAATACCTCAACGTCCTCTTTCATCAACGTTAACTGTAAATCTGAGGTTCCATCGTTGCAAGTAAGCTGTCAGCACATAATATTATTAATTATGGACTTAAAATACATTTTTAGGCCATAAAATATAAAGAGAATATCTTGAGTTGCTTAATTGCTTACGTTTAAATATGGAATTTGCTTGCAATTGGGATTTTTATGCTTCACTTCACAGATGAACTCCTTGCTTTTCAATTCAACCTAATCAACACAACTGAGTTAGTATACACCTGATAAGCTGTTACTGCCTGTTACTTAATGAAGAATGGAAGACGGGGTAAGATTACCTTCCTCTCGCAAACACTATTTCCTTCTTCGAATGGACAAGCTAAGTACGAGATGTCAGTTTTGTCCTTGAAGTGGATAACTTTTGCCACAGCGTCAGTATTTTTGAACCGAAACTTCTGACGGAAGTCAGCTTGCTTGTCAACAACTTGCTTAAAAGTCATTGGCTTCGCCTTACCTCCTGCATTTCTGACAGGAGCCTTAGGTTTGGATGGAGAATTAATTGCAGCATTTGCAACAACAGTTCCAGCAGATTTTCCTGCTACTTTGGGTTTCTTGATTTTAGGAGTTCCTCCAGCTGAAGCATTTACAGCTTCTTCTTTCTTGTTCTTTGCTTTAGGTGGCTTTGCATCGCCTCCAGCATCTAAAACAAAGAAAGAATTGATTTCTTTAATCACTGATTAATACTTCCTATTTAGAATATTAATTCACACAAAATCAGATGATTGAGTAGCCATTGCAAAGAAATATTTTAAAAACTAGAAACCTATTTGCATGTGCTTTAAAGCTTTAAACTGCTTTACCTTCGCCTTTCTCACTACTGGAAGATTTTCTTGTGGCCCTTGGGGTAGTTGGAAGAAGACTACTGTTAGCCACCTGTTTTTTCGCTATCTGCTTAATATTCTTTTCTTTCTTGATGAGTGCTTTAGGTAAAACAATAAAGGGGGGGAAAGATCAGTCATAATATGTGATAGCCATATTTAGTGAAGCATGACACCTTTCCCCAAAATGTTCATGCACAATCATGCTTCATGCAACTGACAACATACGAGCAGCATGCACACTACCACAATTTCCAATCGAATTCAATAGAGCTAAGAATAACCCAATTCAGTACCTCCGAGATCATTGAGGTCATTTTTTGGAGTTCCATTGATATTTTCTAATGACTTCGATTTACCAGATGTTTTTTTCTCCCCAGCTGACTTCGGGGTCGGGATCGCTTTAGTTGCACTTTTCGGCTTGGACTTTTTGGTTGGTGAACTGTTAGGAGTAGAAACATCTGAAGGTAGTCCATTAATAGGAGGAGCACTCGAAAATATTCCGACGGATGCAGGTTCCACCTTCACTGAAAGTTTCTTAGGTTTTTTCGGT
This sequence comes from Isotomurus pseudopalustris, assembly GCA_034698685.1. Classification (NCBI taxonomy): domain Eukaryota; kingdom Metazoa; phylum Arthropoda; class Collembola; order Entomobryomorpha; family Isotomidae; genus Isotomurus; species Isotomurus pseudopalustris. The sequence goes on from JAQGBV010001121.1 coordinate 16,112, forward strand.
TTAGCATTCTTTTCCGGAACTTCATTTGTCGACAGCGGCGGTACAGAAGTAGATGTTGATGGAGCGGAAACAGGCTTTGGAAGCGAGAGTGATTTTGGTAGTGGTCCTAAGATACCTGGATAGATTTTTAGAAAAAATTTATCACATTTGCATCCAAATATTACTACAAAATTAGTAATTCAATAATTCACGATTCACTTCTTACCATCAGCAGCCTCCTTTTTCATCTTCCTGGCTAGCAGCAATTCGTCACAATTTTTAATTCCCTGTAGGAATGGAGGGTATGCCGTCTCTGGTGCACTAAAATTATCCAAAACGAACCCTCAACTCAAGTTCCATTTTCATGAAAATACCCCAGAACAAGTGCACATTCAAACAAGTGTCTTACTGCTCTTCCATCCAATCCAGAAGAAGATCAACTCGGCCTTTATTGGAACTCGCCTCTGCTTTGATCTCCTTGTGCTTTTTTGTCGACAGAATTTCTGTCGCAAGCAGCGGAGCAGTTACGTCGAAGTAATCCAGCGTCAAAAGCTTGACGCGATTCCTGATGATCGACTTCTTTGCATTCTTTCCCAACTTCATCTTGATCCCGTCAACGAATATCGTCACGTCAAAGCCTTGCAGTTAGCCACCTGCGCGCCAAAATGCGTGCTCTACCTGCAAGTAAATATCAAGTATGATGTCATTGAAATTCATAAAATAAACCAAGTCTTCCCTATTTACAAGCCACACGGCAATAAACTACATTAAACTACATAAAGGTCAACAGTGCAACCCATCCATCATAAATTCATAACTACATAAAACTTCATCGTCAATACAACTTATTAAAAAACAATACTCCACTATTCTGCTATATAAAAACTCTTGCACTCACACAAACAAACACACATGTACACAAACGATGTCAACTATTATTCAACAACGCATCTATTCCAAATTCGTAAGGGTCTAAAAGTTGTAATTGCAGGAGTGACAACAAGGAAGTGCGAAATCTCACCACGACACAAGCACATTGCACAGAAAAGTGTGTTTGTGTGTTAGGCAATAGTGAGGAAGCAAGCAAGGTGAGGAAACTCAACTCTCAACCAACACAAGTTGACTCACAAAAACTCGAGAAAACAAAACCAAGTAAACGAAGTAAAGTTGTGTGGTGCAACTTGGCCCTCCATAACCTTTGCACTGCAGCTTGATAAGCACTTGTAGACGGATGCAAGGAGGTTAATTAGTAAGAGTAAATATATATTGGCAGACTTACCCAAGTGTGAGTGTGTGTGTCGAAATTCGACGTGGTGGATGAAGGGGAGAAGTGGAGTGTGGTGGTGTTATTATGATGAGGAGTGGTGGGAGAGTTGGGCGCGAAGTGTTGGAGGGGAGCATATGGCGGGCCACCAACGGACGCTTATGGGCTGCCTTCTAACTGCGCATCTCCTCGGGAGCTTTTTTACACATCACCTGAAGATGAGAGACGCTATGGGAGGGTAGCATTGTGGAGACGGGCCAACTAACAGGTTGCCTCTCGTCTTGCCACCATTGCTACACATGCAGAACCAACCGTAGTTTAACAAGCGATGCCATCACATATTACATTCCCTTTCTTGCCTTTTAAATGCACAACTTGCTCCTGTTCTTCTATTTAAGCCTTTTCTCGAGTCCCGAGAGTAGAAGCTGAAGGCAGGAGGTGTTGTTGGTAGTTCGCAACATTCGCAGGAATGAGCCTTCTTCTACTCACACGTCCAAACTGCGTGGAGCTTTGTCTTCGAGATATTCGAGAATGTACGAGATTTAC
>JAQGBV010001122.1:0-17883 GCA_034698685.1 Isotomurus pseudopalustris
TTCATTTGCATACATTATTATGTTGAAACAGTTCCGTCTTCTTATAACGTTAGGATTGTTATTTTCGGCTTATAGTAAGGACAGGTGTATTCATAATGCGTACTCCAATAAGAATTAGAAAAGAGCTAGCTGGAACATAACAGTTTGGAATAAGAAATGCACCCTGTCGGAGGAAAAATAGAGATGATAAAGTTTACCCTTACTAGCTTTAATCGTTTGCAGTCGTTTGCCACATCTAAGGCATATGCAATATTTAGATGTTGAAAGATAATGGATGGTTTATTCACTTATTGTTGGTTAGATGAATGATTGCTAAATAAAGTCCAAAGCTTTACTACACTTAAAAGAATTTAGAAACGAATGTGAATTTAGCGTTTTCGTACAAAGTGCATTTTAATTTTCAAAGTATTATGGATCATTAAGGCCTTAAGATTTGTAATGTTGTTCTGCGAGTACTTTTGGACATGGGAAATGGGACAGGATTTCTTAATTTGTCTGTGAGAACAGTCAGAGAATAACCTACAGTGGTAACACAGGTGTCGTTTTTTCTGAGTACCACAGTCGAATGAATTTTCTTTGTGGAGGACAGTAGCAACTTCATTTCATGTGACGGGGCTCATTTCTTCTCCCTGACTATATTAGAATGTATTTTGATCCTTTTGATTGTCTCTGGTGGATAGCAATATTGACTTCAATGTTCCTCGGACCATTTATATGCCAGTCCAGTGTTAAATAAATCAAAAAGTACAAAAAGCATTTACAAGCGCCTAAAAATGTCCGGTATCTCTGCATTCGTTCTGTTATTGAATATAATTGAGTAGTTAACGACATTTAGGGTTCTGAATCTGTCGAAAATATCTGTACATGGTTTTATAATTTATTGTATTTGTTGGAAACACAAGTATTTCTGTTATTAAATGAAATAAAAGACAGTACTTATTTGCTAAATGTTGAATAGATGTTCTTGTATTCAATCGGGTTGAAGTTTTGGAAATTTGAATTTTGCTGTTTTGAATTTTAGCTTTATCAGATTTTTAGTATCGTTATTACAAAAATCTAGAGTAATTTACTAGAGAAATTTACTAGAAAGCCAAAGAGTTCCAGACAGCCAATTAAAGTAATAGCCTTTTTATGTGTATAATAGATTTGAGCCCACTTTATGAAGACAGCAGCACTTGTGTGTAATTGTCAATTTATCTCTTCAGTTTTCGCAAACATTTGACCCAGAAGTCATCATAGAACTTATTTTAAATTTTAATATTGAAACAAAATCAATTATGGTTAGTAATTTGGAATTAAAAAACTGAATACATACAGTGCAAATGGTAACATCAATTTGTGAAACAAGAACTTGTAACTCCTCGAATCAAGCAGGTTGAGCACTCCCCATTTTAATAAAATTAAAACATGACCAATCGAGTTTCTTGCATTCCTTTCAGACGTTTTAATCTTAAAACTACAATCTAGTAGCTAGTTTTACTTGCAAAGATTATAGAGATATCACAATACTCATTAGAAGTGACGAAAATGAGAGCACATCGAGACTTTGTATTCGTCCAGCTTGCAATTTTTAAACTCTTCTGCTTAAAGTACACATCGTCATATCATCAAGAGTTAAGTCAAAACACAAACGACAATCCCAAACTTTCTCAGAAAACCAGAACGTCTGTTGAACCGCGCAAGGAACCGGAACCTGCACTAATATTCACCACTGAGAACAAACCAAATCCAACCCTACTATCAAATTTAATTAGAGATTTCAATAACTTTTATATTTATTGGGTAGATTTTACTTCAACACCTAAGCTGGAAATCAAAGAAAGTTTTTATGACTTCACAGACAAATCATTAAGCGAAATAGAATTGATACCATTGGTTATCGACGTCGTGAATAAACGTCTTGGGAATGCGAATGGTGTGTATAACCGACAGGCAGAGAAATCTGTCATCACAAGAAAACACATTAGACAGCAGATGTTTTTACTTTTTGTTCCTCAGGCTTCTTTCAGTACACATACTTTGTACTTTAGAGTATACAGTAGCATTCCGTGGATGTGGGGAGTGCCCGCCGATTCATCCTTTCGGTTGGTATTTTACCTGGCGGTCCACATTGTAACTGGATCGAAAAGAAATACAAAAACCAGTCGAAAAATTTTACAAAAAATCGGACGTGTAAATCCTTTGCAACATCGCCTAACAGTTGGAGAAAGCACAGAAAATGATGAATATTACGTGGGAATTCTTTTGTTAGTAAAAAAGAGAGCAGTGCTTTCTCAATTATTTTATGTCTGCCAGTTTTGTGATTTCCAGCGGTATTCTCTTCATGAAGTGGAGATATTTTCTCTTCACAACATTTTTGAAACCTCCCTGAGAGCAAGTAGAGACGGGGCAGGTTACATTTGGTGTGCAAGAGCCAGTTACGATAAAGAAGATCAGAAGGATAATTTTCTAAAACTGCATTCGAGCGACATTACACCAAGAATAATATTGGACGATAATCTGGAAAGTGTTCAATTGAATAGCATTTTTCTTTCGTTATTGTTAACAGTAGAAAATAACGTGACGAGATTTCTCGATCTCAGTGACGATAAATTTCAACTGACTAGGGAAAAGATGGAAAGGAATTATCCAAAACTAGTTGCTGATTTGTCACCAATTTCGGATCTACAGCTGCACCGAAGTGTGATGGACATGGATAGCTTCAATTTTATAGCATGTCACGGAGCAACCAGATCTTCTGCTTTCTTGGGAAAATATGGGAATCCTTTTGACAAATGGGTGTGGATTGGAATTGGAACTGCTTTAGTTATCTCCTCAAGCGTCGGAGGAATCTTATTGAACTTTGTGGATAAGAAGTCTCTGCAGTTTACATTTAGGTTATTATTTGAATCAATGCTGTTTTCAATTATTGCGCAGTATCCAAGAAATGCAGATGGAGTGTTGAATATAAAGGGAACTGGTATCATTCTTTATAGAATAATTTTTGGATCATTTCTAGTGATGTGTTTAATCTTGGTAAATACTTACTTGTGTTTAGTAATAACCGAAGTAACAAGTCCGTTGGAGCTGAAAGCAAAGTTTCTAATGTTAGAGGAGCTACAGAAATCTTTAGTTATTTTTAGAGAAAGCAGCTACGAAGTAAAAAATGCACCTAAAAAACATGAAAGCTTTGCTGACGAACTTGAACGAGTTGAACATGCAAGTAGAAAAGGATTCGTTTTTGATTTTGGTTTATCATATGCAATTGCAGAGTTAAGTTTTTCAATCATGCAAGGATCTTGTTCTCCTGATGATTTGAAATTAGATAAGCACGGACATTTAGTAAGTACGGGCCGTAATACTTTCTGTGTAAATGTTTACTTGTTGCTACATCAGGTGATGATCACACAGCGTTCTTTGGAAGATTTGGGATTCAGATTGTCTGAGAATGACTGCAGGAAACCTTATTTTTATGCGCAAAAGAATGGGGAAATTGGGATGAACTTAGAACTCCTGGAAATAGCATTTCCAGGTGTTCCATTTTATAAAGGAAGGAGCAAATACTTTTCACATCAGCTGGGATGGAAAGTTACCAGGTTAGGAATGTCTGGAGGAATTATGATAAGAAGAGTTGACACATTGTATAGGTCAGGATTGTTTAATTTTTTGAACGGATTAAACAAGATAAGAAAATTTGCAGGGATTAGAAAGCTGAGAAGAGAAAACCGAAATACTGTTAATGTTACAAATGACTACTATGGATGGAGACATTTCGCAGCATTCGGGGTCTATTTTCTGTGTTATCTAGGTTTTAGTTTTATCGTATGGAGTTTTGAATTCGTTACACGCACATTCATGGCTCCTAATTTATTTTGTGCACAATAATGTTCACTTAAAAATCTTTATGGTAAAGATTCTGTAATTGAATAGTGAATAGTGTAATAATTGCGGGTAGCATAACTTGCTCCATTAATATTTAGGTTTTAATATTAAGCCGAAACAATTATCTTGTACTTCATTCCAGCAAATGATCATGCATAACTTGATATCAATGAATGCAATTTTAATTACAGTTTTGAATGTTAACGTAACAGATAATTATTTATTCACACACAAATAGCCAAATAAATACATTTGATCTTCGATTACTTAATGTATATAGTAATATTGTAATAGAAGTTATAGAAGTATTGGAATGATACCACAGATGACAGTCTATAGTCTAAAGATGTTCACCCCATTCCTTCTGACATTCTGATTTGTTTAATCCATTTTATTGTCCGTTGCACGTTTTGCTGCTGCTGCTTTGTCTGATTGAATCCGCTTGCTTTTCTCATTGAGGATGAGTAAAATGTTCCTTTAAAAATAACATTAGTTTCAATCACTGGAACAAATTTGAATTCAAAACTCTAACAACTCTGGTGGACTTACTCATCAACGTATTTCTCAATTCTGGGGGTCGAAAATGGAAGATCGTGGATTTCACACAAGTCGAGCATTTCGTAAGCGTTGGTCGGAGTGAAGAAGTGTTGAAGTTTTGTGTCACACAGCGTCTTCAGCGATGGCAGCTCGTACTGCAAAGGAGAAAGAAACAGTTGTCACGTTTGTTTGTCAAGCAATAAAAAATAATGGAAACTAAAAATAATATCCACCTTATCAGCAGCGTAGACTAGTTGCATGATGATCTTGGCATTTTCATCCCTTTGCTCTTTTGGATCTGAGCTCAACTTGAAGTCTTCACTGTAGATGAAAGCCAACAAATGTCGCACAGCGTCTGCAGTCAAGACGACAATCGTCACACATCCTTCCTTTCCCTCAACGAACATGGGATTCTCGAACATTGTCTTGAAGACTGGGCTCACTGCTGCAATTCCAAGAAGCAAATTAAAATTTTAAAATCACTCGTCTTTTGTACTCGTCGATACATTAGCAATGATACACTTGATGCGGAAATGTATGCTTTCTCACCTCCAACGACGCAACGATTGACTTTGAAAGTCTCATCCCCGTCGACAACTTTTAGGGCGAAGTCGGCGAAGGACAATTCGGGTTGGGCGAAGAAGGCGCTGAAGGCTGATCGAGCGTTTTGACGTTCTTCCTCCAAGACGGCAGCCTCCTCTGCGTCTCTCACCCGGGTAGCCGAGTACCAAGGGTTCGTGAAGATCTCCAGCGTCACGTTCAACGAAAGCAGTTCCAAGTCAGTTGCATCCAAGAGGGACTGAATGTGTCCCACCTCCCACTTCTTCGACTCCTCGTGGCTCAAGTAGAACATCTCAGACTCTGAAGAATATAAATTAATGTCTTAAAAAGTGCCCACAGATGACCTCTGACCTTCTTTGAGTTGTACTTAAACGGAACTCACCTAAGAGAACTACGTTGTCGCCTTCCTGAGGACTTTCGACACGAAAAGTGACTTTCATCCCGAATGGATTCTCGTTTTGGTGCCCCTCGTGGAAATTGATGATCTCTCGCCTGACTCCCAAGCTGAATCTGTTTCCTCCACCCACCTGAGGCTTCCTCAAGAAAAACACCCACCGATTCTCCACGTCCTGCAATTATCACACAGATACACAAATATTAATGAGAGTCGAATTAGTTAATTAATCAGGGATTGCTAATTAAGTCCTACCAATAAGATAACTTGTTTGAATTGAAGAATCGAGACATAATTGAATTCATAAATACTCTGAAATGTCTTACCAGATTTGAACTCGCTGTGTACTTCGGTTGACAGTGGGCAATCTCAATTTGCATGGGTTTTGAGGATCCACAAGCGTCAGCGATGGCCATCGCAGTGTTGAAATCTTGAATGCACCATTCAAGTTCGATCTTCTCATCTTCCAGACTTCTTGGGGAGTGCATTTTTCTTCTGCGACTATTTCGAATGTGAAGTTACTTGGAATATTAGAACTCAACAGTTTCTACACTTTAACTTCAGATGTTGTTGGTGAGACAGCTCGCAATCTTGAAGTCTTGAAATCTTGAGTAGATGAACTTTGGAAAAGGTACACTTTAAGTTTAAATCCGAATTTTGTAAGTAACAGTGGGCACTCAAATGTGATAGTGAGTCGTGAGCTTCTGAGGCACAAGTGAAGCCAAGTGAGGCTGAACTGGAGTTTTTAAGTGTGAAGGTGAAGAAGGGCTGTGAATTAAAATTAGAGATGTACCTTTTCGTTGGGAGCCTTTTGCTGGACGGACACTGGATTAAAATAAAAAGAAATGCCTCAACTTCCAGCAGTTTCTGCCTTTGTTACGGGTGACGCAAAGGCACGTAGGCAGGGGCTCTCTATTTTTAGACGGCAGCTACGAGAGTTGAGACTGGAACTTGCAGAAATTCTTCGTATTCTTTAAACTCCATACGAATTCTTGAGATTAAGGTTTGAAATTACAAACACATGTTGCTCATACCGAAGAGGCTACGTGACCAGCAACAACCTTAATATGGACAATAATTCTTGGAAACTTAAGCACAGATGAGTTGGAAGTTGTTTATTTACCTAAACAACACATTCTGGAAAGAAACATGTATTTATTTATTTTGGAATATGAGTAATTAAAGTTCAGGAATGCTTTGGTTCATGAAATAGGATTCTTAGTGTTCAAGCTTGATACATTTTACGTAAATTAAACTTCTATGAAGCCAATTACATTTAATTACCGCATTTTAATTTAGTTGCAATTGTTCAGATTAAAGAGCAATGGATCAAATATAAATTTAAATAGGAATTGTGACACCTGATAGCATAGATTCTGAATTCTAACTTCTGCTATAAATTAAATTAGTTATTACATAACTGTGATACATGGTACACCAAAATGGGTTGTTATTGATAGATTTATTATTGTTCTTAAATTTTATACTTGTATCGAATGATCAACACTATTGATTAAAGTAACTATTAATGGTTGTAACAAAAGTAAAACGAAGTATTTAACATGATTGGGCAATTGACTGTGACTGCTAGAGATTGAGAAAGAGTTTTGAAAGATAGCTGTAATGTCAAGTCAACTAAATTCTGCTGGACATCAGAAGGCATTCTTTGAGAAGTTCTTAGCGTCTTCCGTATCCGTAACCTCCACCTCCCCCACCGTCTGCAAAACGATACCGTTTTGTTTAATTAATAAAGGAGAAGAATGCAAAAGAAAACTGTAGAACAATTGCACAGGGACTTACATCCTTTTCCACCACCAACGTATCCGCAAAAGTAAACTGGACCTGCAGCTCCACCTCCAGATCCGGCTCCATGTCCTCCACCTCCTCCTCCATGACCGTAGCCACCTCCTCCTCCTCCCCCACCTCGCTTGACTCGAAGGGTGTCAGTAGCATTGGAGTCCTTCTCTCCATGGACCAAAGTGACCACGAGGGCCACAAAGATAACTGCCACAATGATAACCTGTAACGTTAAAGAAATCGATAAGGTAGTTCTACTTTTGAGTAGTGACATGTAAGCTTAGCTGTAAGAATGAGTTTGGCTCACCGATTTGTTCATTTTCAGTTTGGGATTTCAGGTGATTTGCAGATTCAAAAGTGGATTTGCTCGTTGAAGCTCACCAGGTGAAACAAAACGATGAAGTGATGCCAAACTCTAAAAATCCGTGTGTTTTTATACGAAAACGATCAATAGGTCAAAGAAGAAGCTTCATCACTTTCAGACGATTTTTGTCTTGTGTTTCCGGTAAAAGCTTTGACAAGTTTACAGGAAGAAGTTTTGGTGTGAGATTGAGATAAGTAAAGTATCTTGTGAAAAGTTACCATAACCAAATGACAAGAAAATTGTAAAGAGATTAGAAGCACCTGAAAGTACATAAAGAAATGATGGCTTCCTTGTTGAGTTCGTTTGTTTCATCTGTGTGAGACAATTGACGTTATGCAAACAGTAAAGAAAAAGACAAGTATAAAAGTATAAACAATCGCTTATTTCATTCTTCAAAGGCCAGGACGTTCGGGTACTTTACTATTCTTCCTTTATGATGTGTTTAATTGACTTTTGGTTCTCCTTATTGTCGTGTTGCATCTTCAGACACGACGATTCATTTGTATCTTATTTAAGGCAGGTCGTCTTGTATTTCTTTGTTATTGTTTAAATAAGGGAACAATCAGTCCAAAACACCCACAGGAAAACTCAGCCGTAGACTCGTAACGCGTAACTGAATGAAGTTAGCAATACTTCTGAACTCGATGTACCTGAATTCTTATGATTCACTAGAGCTCACACCCAATTTATACTTAAGATTAACGAGAAACCGTGATTGAAGAACAGAAATTGTCTTGTTGCATAAAGATTAAAAAGAACTAAGCAGGACTTATCACAAATATGTGACTTCTCACAAATGATTGATGATGGTGTAACTTGTGTCACATCGAGGATGAAAATGGTTGGATAGAGATAAATAATGTGAATCCATTCTACTACGATTCTGCAGTTGGGATTTGATAATGTAAACATGAATTAAAACTTGAAGTTTTGAACAAAGACAGTTGACATTTTAAAGCCGACGAGGAAACATAGGTAAGCATTGAAACAATCCAATGAATATATTTAGGCCATGATGGACTCTTGTTTTGTAAGTGTGGAGTGAAAGGACTTCAATTGCAATTTGTGGAAGGGTTTTAAGCATGCTTATGGTTGGATAATGCATATAAAGATAATTTTATTATGTTTACTTGTAAACTTATTAGTACAATAAACTTTGATGGGCAATTTAGTAAATCAACCCCAACTAATATACAACTGCATTCACATTTCAAAAATGTAAAATTTATTTCAGTCAGCATGCGAGCCTGAACTTGCGGCATAGCTGCAGTTTTGTTCTTAAAAGTCATGGGAAAATCTCAAGCGAAAATTTCGTTCGTACTATTGCTGGTTTACGTACTGAATTTATCCCATGCAGAAATTTCAAATAAGTGTAACCAGGTTGGGAGGGATGAACGGCCAAAATCCTACACTGAATACTTTACAGATTCCATTTCATTTGTTACACCAAAGATGCAGATTTCCTTTTTGAATGAGTATCCTTCTGATATTCTTGATTTGCCTGCTCATATCGACAACAGCAAAGCCAAATATTCAAGCGAATCATTGTCAACGTTTATCAACAGCTTTCATGAATCATTCGTGTATCTACTAGACTACCTATCTTCAAAGAGAGGACACAACGAAACGTTCTCAACAGTTAGCAGCGGATTTAATCACGACACCATTGTGATTCCGCGAGTTTTACAAACAGGCACAGTGAATACGACGCAACATGAACGACTACAAATGCAGTCATTTAAAATTCGTAGGTATTGTTTGATACAGGTCTTTATTTTTCTACTTGGTCCAGATTTTGAATCTGATACTGAGTTGAAACTAGCTGTTCATATTTACTTTAGTCAGACATGGATTGGAGTCAACAAACTTTCTCCACAAACTATCGATGAATCGTACAAAGAGGTTTTCTATTTGTTCGGGTCTAAAGACGACTCGAATTATTGCGAAGGAGAGCGAAGGTTGCAAATGTTCTTTAGAGTTCAAGAAGAATTCCTTGCTCGCGTAGAAGCAAACAAACAATTCTCCTTCCTGTCGTCTGACAATATTCCTCATGAAGTGTATACAGGAATTATTTCTGCTGATCAACAGACTCTGCTTAGTGTCTATCATGTTTGTAAGTATTGCGAGTATATGAGTTATCATTTGACACGGATGAGTGAATTCAATCCACCAATGTTAAGGAAGGAAACTATAAGGATGACAGATAATGGAAAGAAATTGATCTGGACTGCAATCTCGATTGAACACAGCCCTGGGGATGATTCTTTGGTGTTACCGTACTTAGGAAATTTAAATTTTCGAAGTATTATGGGTTATGAAGGTCTTAAGCTAGGTAATGTTGTTCTACGAGTACTGCTGGATATGGGAAACACAACAAAATTCCTTAATTTGTCTGTGGTGAGAGCAGTCAGTGAATATCCCACAGTGGTGACACAAGTCTCGTTATTTCCTGAGTACCACAGACAAATGGTTTTCTTTGGAGAAGACAGTTACAATTTCATTTCATGTCATGGGGCGCATTTCTTCTCCTTAAAGATCAAAATGTATTTTGATCCTTTTGACTATCTCTTGTGGATAGCAATTTTGACTACAATGTTTGTCGGACCATTTTTAAGCGCACTGTTAGTGAAGATAGCTTACAAAAGCGTTAAATTTAGTTCTGCATTTGGATTGTTATTAAATACAACTGTATTTGCTTTTATCTCTCAATATCCTTGCAGGTTGGAGCAGAAAAGCAAATTGTTTAAAGAAATGCACGTGGTGTACAGATATTCTGTAGGGCCTTTTCTAATTGCATGCATATTTCTTGTAAATTACTATTTCGGGTTTGTAATTACAAACAGCACAAGTCCTTTGCCTGTTGAAGGACCATATAAATATTTTGAAGATTTGGCGGACGACTCTGTTATTTTTGAGACAGTAGATGCAAATGAGATCACTAAGAAGCGAATTGAAAGCGCAATTGAAAATTTGTCGATGAAGAACGCAACTAAAAGTACAATTGCTCGCACTAAGTTATCCTTACTGGTGATTAGCTTGTGGGTAGCAACAATATCGGCTCCTGAGTGTGAAGAATATGCAGACGTATTGCATCAGTTTCACGATGGGAAAAAAGCCAATTTGTCTGGTGTAAAACCTTTTTGTAGGAAATGGTTTAGTGTGCTGGACAAGTTGATGCCTGCAGCAGATTCCGATAAGGAAATCGCGAAGAGATTGTCAAGGGGGAACTGTGAAAAACCTTTTTTCCACGTGGTGCTGAATAGCGAAGTGAATGAGAAGTTGGTAACATGGAAAGCTGCAGGAGAGAAAGATGCGTTGTTTTATAAGGGAAAGAGTAAATTTTTTCCGATGAGGAAAGGGTGGAAGGTCACGCAGGTTGGGAGGAGTGGAGGTGAGGTTCTTAAGAGACTTGAGTGTCTGATGAGATCCGGAATTGCTTCGGTTCTTTATCGTCTAATTAGGTTTAATCAAACGTTAAATGTCGGAAGAATTAAAGAGAGAACAGTTAGATTTTATGCGGGCTTCAGTTTTGAGCAGTATCATCTTATAAACAAGTTATATGGGATCTGTATGGGCTTTGCTATTTTGGTTCTGTTGATTGAGAGAAGCAAATTTAGGTTCATAATTACGAAACGAAAAGTAAAGGAAAGTAAGCCTATATTCATTTTGGTTCAACGTGTGGTCGTATCAGATAATTCAAATTTAAAGAACGGAAATATGAGTTTTGGTATTAGTAGTCATTGTTAGTCATCAAATAATTGATTTGGCATTTGACAAGTAACACACAAATATGAGCTGTTGAGTGGAACTGGTACTTAAGTACTCAAGGTTAATTATATGTCTTTGCATTCAATCGGGCTGAAGATCTTGCAACCTTGAATTTGGATTTTTAAATTTCAGTCGTATCAAATTTTAAGTAATTAAGAAGCTTGAGTCACCAAACATGAATAAAAGTAATAATAATAATAATTTGATTAGTCAAGAAATCTACTGGTGGAGTAGTTACATTTTGATTGTAATAATTGTAGTAATTGCCTTGTTATGTTGTATGTGTACAATGGACTTCAGGAGGTATTAAGAAGGCTGCAGCAAATTTTAATGTTTGCTCACCATTTGTCTCTTCAGCTTTGCAAATATTTGATGGACCATATAACATGTTGAAAGTTTAGTTTTTATTAAATATAACAATTATAGTAACAAATGAAATAAAACAGAAATGAAATAAAACTTAATAAATAAAATGAAAGAGGTTATATGAATTTACGAAACAGAACATGTAAATATTTGAACTGATCCAACTGACAGCTCCCCAATCGTTATTTGCTAATATAGAATTTAAAAAATTACAATAAATTTTAAGGTCTTAAAGCAAACCCTTCAAAAAACGTTCCAAGTAATGGGTTCATTTTATTGCATGCATGCATGATCTTACAATCTTATAACTAGCAACGTTTTATTTGGTGGATCTCAAAAGACATTTTGTTCGGACTCAGCAAATTTCACAATATTAGAATTGACGAAAATGAGAGCAAATCAAGACATAATTTTATTCAGCATTGCCATTTTGAAGTTTCATATCCATTCCATCAGTAAAGTGTAATAAAGCAATTTGATGGATACATATTTTATTTATTATTATTTGGAGTCCGCATTTAAATTCATTAAAATTGAAGTAGTTGTTGACTGTTTGACATTGAATTATTGTTGGCAGCTGGGTTAGAATACTAAAGATGATTTCATTAACGGGTATTTGGTAGGATATTAATATTATAAACTTATATAAGGAGAACAAGGTGCAAAGAGCCATAAATCAATTTTGGTAATAACCTGGTATTACACTTTCACCGCAAGTAATTTTAGTTTGTTTATTTTTCACTCAAATATGAAGCTACTTACTAGTGAAGAAGTGATCAATAGCACTTTAAGACCCACTAGCATGTTTATGGTTACAAAACCTTGGTCTTGGTACAGTATGGGAAACAACTCTACAACAACGCAATGTAAAGAAGGCTGCAATTCGTTAGTTAACAGGATCGGGACCGAAGAATAATTTTCTGGGGAAATTGTGTCAGATTGAGTGAACCATGACCATGCGGAAGCTGTCTTTATTTTCAGTTGGTTTAATTATTGCATTGTTACTTGGGGTGTTCTCCAAGAAGTTGAAAGCAAAAAGAGTAAAGTGCAGAGAAAATGTGGGGAAAGACTATTCCTATCATGCTGACAATATTAAGGATGGCATACGAATTATTGCTCCAGCCAAAATCTACAAACAGCTGAGAAATACTGACAACGCCGAAGTTGTTGCGAGACTCGACAGGAAGTCTTTATTTTCTAACGGAAATGAAGGAACCACTTTACCTAAATTTGTAAACAGTTTCACAGATTCTTTTGTGCACCTTGTCGATTTCACAGGGAAAGGACGTCCCACAATTTCGAGTGAGCTTCCATTTGCGAAACTACGGAATCCTAGGACTGTCCAGACTTCCTTAAACATAACCCAAAATGTACACAGTCGTTTTCGAGAAAAATCTTTTCGTATCCGAAGGTGGAGTGTCAACGCTGTTTTTCTATTCTTTCTCTCAGCTGATTATGCTGAAGACGAAAAAATCAGGTACACTGTTGCGTCGTATTTTGTCAGGAAGCTTATTGGAGAGGAAAGACTGTCTCCCCCAACTGTTGATGAGTCATATAAAGAAATTTACTACCTTTTTGAAACACCAGAAAATAACACAGGGTATTGCGACTCTTTATGGTTTCTCCAGAAAATATTTGAAATGAATATGCAATCACAATTGGACATTCAAGCTGTAAATTATCAAACTAAAATGGCATCTAATAATATTCCTCACGAGACTTATGCTGGAATGATTTCTCATGGATTTTATGTTTCAAGTCTTTTCCATGTTTGTGCATTTTGTGAATTCGAAAGGTACAGATTGAGTAAGATTTCTCAAATTAATGCACTGAGCTTACGAGCTGAGACCATAGAGATCACACAACGGGGAATGAACTTAATGTGGAGCGGATTCACCAGAGAACGGGATTATTATGGAGATTCCGTGGATGTCGAAGTTCCTCGCAAGGCAGCATTTACTTTGAAAACTGTTATGGGTGACAAAAATAGTAAAGCAAGCAGATATTTATTAAGGATTTTGTTAAATAATGGAAACGCAACGAAATTTTTAAACTTTGAGGAAGGAGCGAGGGACTACCCGAAAGTTATAACTCAGATGGCAGTGTTCCCAGAGTTCCACAGATATCCGGTTATTCTGGATGAAGACAGCTACAACTTTGTATCTTGTTATGGAGCGTACATGTCTTCGTTAAGTATGAAGACATACTTAGACCCTTTTGGCCACAATATTTGGATTAGTATTATACTTTGTTTGATCACAGGACCTACTCTGAGTTCACTAATGCTTAAAATATTTTGCAAAATGAAATTTGAAACGTCATTTCAATTATTCTTTGAGTCGATGCTATTTGCTTTAGTTAATCAGTACCCAAGAAAGGATACATTAGTATTTAGGAAGCAAATTGGTACTTTTCGCGTCACAACTGGAGTGTTTCTTATAGCATGTATAGTTCTTACTAACTACTATGTTGGATATGTGATTACGAATATGACTAGTCCCCTGCCGATTCGTGGTGGTTTTACATCCATGCAAACATTAGTGGACAAGGCTTTGCTTTTTGTTTCTATCGACGCGGATTTGGAAACACGAAAGCGAATGGACAAAGCAATTAAAAGATACGAGACAGGTAATGGGACGAGAAAAATCTTAGCTGACAGTTGGAAGGAATCTTTACCATCTTCTTTGATTGCCCTTAATATTTGGGTTACGATTGTTTCTTCACCTATATGTAAAAAATATAAATTCTCTGTGGACTTATTTTTGCAAGGAGCCAATTTAACTGAAATGGAGCCATTTTGCAAGGAGTACTTTGGAGTGATGAATAAGCTGGTAGCTTCGGCAGAGACAAGCAAAAGAATTGCGATAAGATTGACGAGAAATAAATGCAAGAGGGCGTATTTCCATGTGTTTCTTAATTCAGAAATAGACAATAAGATGGTCTTATTGAAGGAAATGGGAGAAAAAGAATCGATGCTTTATAAAGGAAAAAGCAGGTTTTTTCCTCATTGGAGGGGGTGGAAAGTTACCCGTGTTGGAAGAGATGGTGGACAAATGTTGTGGAGACTTCAAGCTATTGTAAGATCAGGAATTGTACAGTATATCGAACAGCTTACAAATTTCCGGAGAATCTTGGAAGTTAATAAAATCAAATGGAGGCACAGGAATGAATTGGAAGGATATAGTCTAAGGCAGTTTAAGGTCACATTTAGTTTGCTTGCTGTTAGTGTTGTCGCTTCAATTATTGTACTGGTTTTAGAGTTCTTAAGTTACAAAATTAATGTGTCATTGTGTAAAAAGAAGACCAAAGTTACTCGATATTAATTAGTGAGGCTAAATAATGATCTTTACTGTTGAATTTATTTTTATCACTACTTATCTTCGAATCAATATTAAAACATGATACTATATTGAAAATTAATATAGAAAAATACTTTTTCCATCGTGCATTAAATAATGTACATATTTCATTAGTAATGTTTGCTGGATTGCTAATAAGATATTAGTCGGTCGTTCAGAACCACAAACGATTAGTTCATAAGTACTTGCGGTTTTTTGTTGACAAAACTGGCTACCTTACAATCCACAATACACTTAGCAAATTATACTATTATTCATGTACAGTAAAACTTCATGCCAAGCGTCTCTATAGCCCAGCCAATTCTTTTCACAATAATCCCAAAAATTCATTCCAATCTGTTTTATATTTCTAACCAGCTAATCAGAAGCGAACAAATTTTTATAGTCAGGAACATTTGAACCACAATAATCAATTGGTAGATTAATCATACCAAACTTTGATTAATAAGTTTTGAAAATCACTTTATCTATCGGCCAATTAAAACCAAAGGAATCGATCGGGTTGTACGCAATTGACCCCTACCGGTCTCCTTAACACCCGTTTGGGACAAACAATTTCACTCATCCTAATATCTTATGAGTACAGATTGAATTATTTGATAAAACTCAAAAATCAAAATCGGTTAATTGGAAGTGATTGACCCTATCGGGTCACACGGATTAGACCCCCACCGGTTACTGGGTTAACCGATTGCCTCTAAAATTTGATACGACCTTTGTATTTACGAGAGGTGTGTGTTTACAAAATTTCAGCCAGATTAGTTGAACTGTTCTTGAGTTATCGTCCGTACAACGCACAGACAGACAGACAGACAGACATCAAACTAATCTTATAAGCCCAAATTGACTGGGCTAAAAAGGAACGGATTTTTAGCCCAGTCAATTTGGGCTTATAAGATTAGTTTGATGTCTGTTTGTCTGTCTGTCTGTCTGTCTGTCTGTGCGTTGTACGAACGATAACTCATGAACGGTTCAACTAATCTGGTCAAAATTTTGTACACACCCCTCGGACAAATAGAAAGGTCGTATCAAATTTTGGAGGCAATCGTTGAACCCAGTAACCGGTGGGGGTCAAATGTGTATGACCCGATGGGGTCTTTTGCTTCCAAGTGGCCGATTCGAATAGTTTCATCTAAGAATTCTAATTTGAATCTGGGAATGCAAAGTAATTGGGAATTGTTTGATGTAGTCGGGCCACTAGGTGACCGGTGTGGGTGGAAATCGATTGACCCGAGGGGGTCTTTTGCTTCCAATTAGCCGATTTGAATATTTTTATAAAGAATTCTATGGAATGAAAAGTAAAGTAGAATTCTTTGAGACAATTTGCCAAGTAAGAGACCAGCGGGGGTCAATAGGTGACCGGTGGTCGTCAATCGTGTGTGACACGAGAAGGACTTTTGCTTCCAATTAGCCGATTTGAATATTTTTATAAAGAATTCTAGTATGATTGCTGGGATGAAAAGTAAACAAGTAAAGTCGAATTGTTTGAGACAATTGGCCCAGTTAGAGACCAGTGGGGGTCAATAGGTGGCCGGTGGGGGTCAATCGTGTGTGACACGAGGGGGTCTTTTGCTTCCATTTAGCCGATTTGAATAGTTTTATAAAGAATTATAGTATGATTTTGGGAATGAAAAGTGATGTTTATTTGTTTGAGACAATTGGCCCAGTAAGAGACCAGTTGGGGTCAAAACCGTTTTACCCAGTCCAGTATTTTGCTTCCAATTAACTGATTTTAAAATTTGTACTCAATTAACAATTTAACCTCAATTCATAAAATGTCAGATATAGTGAAATTGTTTGACCCAAACTGGCCCCCTGGTGACCAGTGGGGGTCAAATATTGTGCAATTTAATAGATCCATTTGCTTGTAGATGTCAGATTGAAAAAATCAATCTCAAAAGTATTCATTAAAAGGTTGACATATTTAGCCAATCAATTAATCAGTATGATTCAAATACCAGTTGCAGTAGAACATTTTGCGCTCCTATTTAGCCGATTAGAAATATGACACAGATTGGAATGCCCGTGTATTGTCAGCTGATTACAATATTAATTAATATCCGGACCAGAATCCGGAAACAATAAGAGTTTCCCAACAAACCAAGACGGGTTCGGGGCGCTGCCTTCGATACTTTATTTACTTTTAATACTTTTTAACGTGTTTCAAGTTTAGCCATTTAAAATTGTCTGGGCTAAAGAGACTGCTTGGCATGAAGTTTTCCTTCTCGAACTAATTTCGTAGGTTGATCATGTTTAAGAACTTCCTTTGGATGTATATGGGACAGTTTTGTTCCTTTGCTTGAATTATTCTGTGGTTATTCGAGTATATAATATTACTGAAATCTTTGAAATTGTAGTTTTTGTAATGTTTTGAAGGTTAGTTGTTTTAGGTTTGTGGTAGCTGCCAAGTTGTAGAAAATCTAGGTCAGGCAGCTTTACTATTTAGTTTCATTGGGCATTGTTGAAGTGTACGTAACAAGACCGTAGATTGCCTAGATTAATACAATACCCCCATTTTAAGCGACAATGGAAGTGTCCTGTAGGGGAACAGGCCTGGAAGGTCGAGGACATGAACGTCTCGACACGGACGTACGTCTTGGTCTTGAATGTCTGATGGACATCAACGTCTTATCGAGACGTTCAGTTTAACGTCTCAGTTTTCCCCGTATAGACTTTTTGTGCTTGTGTGTGGTTTCCTGTGGAATTTTTATGTATAATTCACGTGGGCATCTATTTAACGGGCCTCCTAATCATATTGAATCATGTCTCTAGTATTACTGTAAGACGTCTCTAGTGAGTTTTAGTAATATGTGTCTCCACGATTAGTTTTTTTTGTCTCCTGATATCATGCAAATGTCTCTTGTACTCATTATTCA
>JAQGBV010001123.1:0-17882 GCA_034698685.1 Isotomurus pseudopalustris
GTTGTAGTTTGCTGTTCAAACAAAATTATGTACAGTACTTCTGACACTACTTTCTCCTTATCGAGAATCAAGCTTAACCTGCTAGATAGAGTTATCACCAACCTACGTACGTTCGGTGTTTATATAAAGCACCTAATTTTTTTGTAGCAATGGCTATTAAATATTTTATTTCAGGTTTAACACGTCATTTTAGTCGCTGGCCTCACAAGCTAACTATATTATTATGAAAATGCAATAATTAGTTCATTATCATAAAGGCAAAACCTACTTTGAAAGGTTTCAGACACATTGAATTTCTTGCAAATAACAAACTGATTACGACATGCAAAGGCGTCTAAGCTGTAAGAAAGAAACATAGGCCACGACAAAAGTGATCACTGCGAAAGACTTTATAAGTAATTGGTATCAAAAATAACCGCACCAATAAAAGATTTAAAGTGGATGGAGTGTGGATGCCAATAATTGATGACTTGGACATATTTGATGTACAATTTTGAGAAATTGTGTTGTGTGTGTGTGTGTGTGTGTGTGGAGTGTTGGTGATGGATGGGTAGCAGATCGATGGAGAGATAGAATAGAAGTGGCCATAGGAAGAAAGAAAAAGGAGGTGGAAGATGTTGAAGAAGAAGTGGAAGAAGGATAGAAAAGATGTGGAGAAAGTGAATGAAAGGGGATGTGAGGAGATGGGCGGACTCAGAGGGGAGGGTAGGCGGAGGCTGGGCTCCAGTCACGCATGGGGTTACCCGAATTCGGGAGAAACATATAAGACTTACTACCCGAGCCTCTCTTCTCCTCACTGTCCGTCCTATCTTCTCCACCGATCGTGACAAAAAGTCCCTTTTTACATCGCAACTTTCCATCATCTCCTATAGTCGTGTCTATCACTTCGTCCTACGTGCATCTCTCAGCTTTCATCCGTCTCGAGCATCACTCATTCGTCATGTCCCACAAGTGCGTGTCAGTGAAAGTCTCCCTCAACTAACGATAATAAGTGTCTGTGTCTCTGTGTCCTTCTCACTTTCTCCCAAAGACCTCGCCATCATCACACACATCTTTATGCACTTGGGGGCTTGCTTAAGTGTCCGCAAAGAGATGCTAGAGTTTAAGGACAGCATCATCAAGGATTCCACTTCGGCTGGTATGCTCACCTTCACGCACTCATTTCACTTTCCCCGTTCATTCTCACTCAAAGGTTGCCCTCATAAATTAATCCATTTAAAACCTTTTACCCTTGAACTGTGAAAGATGAGTTCAAATTAGACTAAACAAGTGTTACTAGATCAAGAAGTCTATTAATCTAAATCTATATGTCACCGAAGGTTTTCTTTACATTCAATTGCTCGAATTCAAACTATATTGTGCATGGACGATTCTTTATTCGCAAGTAACTTAATCCTTTTAAGACTACACCTTAGCTTAAATTAACTAGATCATGATATCATGAAGTCTATTCATCTAAATCATCGAAGGTTCTTTGCATTAATTTGTACAAATCATACTTTGTACTGTTCAATACTTTACGCCCATGTTACCTAAACAGTCTAACATCACACCTTAACTTGTTTTATCACTTTTTGGAGTGAAAGAAACTCATTGAAGAATTGCATTGTGCGGATTACAGATCAGATGAGAGCGAGGGGTGAGATATGCGAAGGCTGTGGACAAAAGATTCGCGATAGATGGTTACTGAAGGTAGGAGAGACTCCGTGGCACGAGGAATGTTTGATCTGCTGCATCTGTCGATCGCCTTTAAGTCACTCGTGTTACTGGAGAAATTCCAAGCTTTACTGCAAACACGACTACGACCGGATATTCGGAGTGAAATGTTCAAGATGCGGAGAAAGACTTTTGCCTCAAGAGCTTGTCATGAGAGCTGCTGTAAGTTTCTTTTTAAACTTACATTCTAAACCGTTGTGTGTCTATCAATTCGGTATGATTCACATCCATGCGAATTCCCTCTCATATGATGATCAAAATATTGGGCATAAAGGCAACTGGGGTTATCAATCTTTCTAGAAATATTGAGTAAAGTGGGTCCCAACTGCAAGAGAAAGCCTTACAATGAGTCTCCTGAATCCTTTTCTATTGAGACGAATGGCTTTTCGTGGTGTGAGCAGTTGCATTTTATTCTCCACACCCAACAATCCATTATTTTCCCACAAAAGCATAAAATCCTCAGACTTAAAAATATATGAGATTCACTCTGGGTTTTCTCTCTCCATATTTCTTTTTAGGTTTTTGTCAACCCATATTTTATTACCTAAAGAACAAACTGTTAGCTGTTCCAAAAAGTCTAAAAATCTATTTCTGTAAATGATGGAGCATTTTTCCTTGTATTGTTTTCATTTGTGTACGTCTGTATTTCAATTGCAAACTCATCAAAGGCATTTTTATGGGAGTAAAAATTGATTGTAACTGTAACCTTTTTTCGTGTAAAAAGTAAATTGATGGATTGACTGGGTATGTATTTCCAGAGTCAAGTATTTCACTTGGCGTGCTTCGTGTGTGCAGCCTGCCTTTCTCCCCTCCAGAAAGGCGAGCAATTCATCCTGCGTGGATCTCAGATCTTCTGCCGTGCTGACTTTGAGAAGGAATTATACCTCTTGCAGCAAGTCTCCAGTCCCAGAGGTATCATTTGCACCTTCCACACTTCCTCTAATTCAATCGCACATTGCCACACACAGTCACTTTGCGTGATACACTGAGGATGTAACTGTATCAGCGTTATGATCTTTATCTCACCGTCTGTCGACAAGTCCACACGAGCATGTATGTGTGTGTGTGTATAAGTGTGTATGTATGTGTTTCTCTATCATGTAATGTAAAAGTGTATGTGTGTGTGAGTGTGTGTGGTGCGCGAGTGAAAGTCATGATACAATTGAGCCTTTTACTGGAGGTGTGGAATTCCTCCCAAATAGCTGAGGTTCTTTTAGGCTGAATTCAAAGGTGGGAGTTGTTAACACGAATCGGTAAAACACGTGAAAACTGTTGTTCTCAGGAAGCGATGATGTAATCGGGGACGAGAATAGTCGACCTCGAGATGGAAGGCGAGGGCCAAAAAGACCTCGGACGATACTCACCTCTGCCCAACGCAGGCAATTCAAAGCGTCCTTTGAAATAAGCCCAAAACCTTGCAGAAAGGTATGCCTCATTGCATTACACTTTCATAACAAAAGCAAGTTCGGGCATAAGAGAATAAGGAGAAAGTTGGGTTATTAAATAATGAACGGGGATGATTGCAGGTGAGAGAAGCTCTAGCAAAGGAGACAGGACTGAGTGTTCGAGTAGTCCAAGTTTGGTTTCAGAACCAACGAGCCAAAATGAAGAAACTGCAGAGGAAGGCTAAGCAAGACACAGACTCAAAGGGAGACAAGGATTCTTCCAAAGACAAAGATGAAAAACACAAGAGCGACACTTCTTCCTCAGAACCGTCTGGCCATTATTTCGAAGGACAATCCGACGATCCCTTCACACCTTCTGGCTCACAGCCTCTCAATCCCAACATGCCATATTCACCTGACGGTAATAATAAATCCCTAATGATTTTTACATACACAGTCAACTTTTGATGGATCCGTTGAGACGCACACAATAAAGTGAGCGTCAGGTTGCTATTGAAGCTAAAGCATAAGTTGAGTTGATTTTGTGTTTGTTCCACAGCGGAGAGCTTCTGCAGTTCAGAACTTTCTCTGGACGACAGCAACGGGCTGGAGCCACTTGATGACTCGGGAACGGAACTCCACAACTTGGAAAGCCATTCATCAAGTCATCACCACTCGGGGTCGAGTGAACTCCTGCCTTCTTACAACCAAATCAATCCTATTGATAAACTCTACCTCATGCAAAACTCGTATTTCACCGACCCCTAAAATAAGTCTTAGGCTTACCTCTCATAATTCTTATAAGACGTCGAATAAAAAGTCCGCAGCAGAAGAAAGTCATCCATCCTCCGTCTTCGGAAGGAACACACTTTGTACGAGAAAGATTTCCTATCTCTCCTAAATAAAATAATTCTTAGGCAAGATTCTGTGTACGTACGTATTCCACATATATAAAAATATTCACTCTCGAATCTGACTGAACAGTCGATTGTGTGTGTGTGTGTGTGTATGTGTGTTTTATACGAGAAAATTTTATTCAATCAATCCATGCATCCAGATAGTTCAGCATGTGTTTCTAGTTTTCTAGTCCTCCCCAAAAATTTTATTGGATTCAAGGAAAGGCATGCATCTTGATTATCATGATTAGAGTTGGAGGCAGTACACACAGAATTCAGATGGACTTTCTCCATTTGAGAATATGGGACATGTGGCCTAATAAGCTTATTTCATTTATTGAGAGTGATGGTGGTGGAGAGTAGACTATGTGAGGTGCAATTTGCATGTGGGATGTTTGACAAGTGAAATGATAGGAAGGAAGGAAGGAGGGTGGAGGATAAAAATGTACATGGCATGTGCATGGAGATCTTGAGAGATCCAAGATGGAGAAAGAAGGAAGGGAGAGAGAGAGAGAGAGAGTCGTATTTAAATGAAAGTCTGGTGGTGGTGGGGAGAATTTTAAGGAAGGGGCATGGGATGAACAGACATGTCACGTTCTCCACTTTTATTGCTTTCTACACACACACCACCACCACCACCACCTTCACTCTTCACCACCACCATGTTCAACTTTCTCCACTCCACTTTTTCTGAATACTAATGCTAACATGTTCCATCGTCCTCTATTGTACACCCTTTCATTATGCTTCGTCGCGAACTCTTACGAATCATTTCATTAGACATTGTTTCTTGTTTCTATCATGTGTACTGTTGGTGCATAACCTTGTCTATTGTCTGCCAAATATTATTTACAGACAGATTAAGAATTTGATCTGCAAATCGTTTTTCTCTAAGATTTCCATAGGCTATGCATCAAGCATCAACCAAATCCAACAGTATAGCTATGCATCAAAGTATTATGCGTCTATATTATTGTCAATGCAATACATTACGAGATATTCCGAAATCTCCGCTCTCGATACCATAAAATGAAATTATGATTGATTACACATTTCTTATTTCTTTACTAATCAACTACACATCATAAATCTTAACATTAATCATGTATTCATATGCTCCATCAAGTCAAGAAAAAGTCCATACAAAAACAAAAAAATAGTCACGCAGTACTCTTTCGCTCATTCGTTCTCACAGTAGATTGGGTTAGGGGAAGGTTTAACTATTTCTCTACTGCTTGGAGTGCGCTGCTTCTTTTCTTGCAGCGTCTTGCAGCAACTGAGTGTCTACTTCATCCTGAGGCAACTGGACGTACCGAATTACTGACCCTCTAATGAAACAGCTTTTAACTGACATCTTAATCAACACACAAATCACTCCAAATATTAAGTTTGATTTCATATATTTTCAACAACATCAGTTGTAATTCTGTAATTACCATGTGTGGGTACTTGTCAGGATCTGTAACACTTATATCAGTCATCTTTAGGTTGAGGTATTGATCTACTGAGTGAAGCGTCCCGCATATCCTACAAAACCAAACACATGACCATCATTACTTTATTATTTTATTTATTTTTGAATGCACCAATTTGTAATTGTAAAAGACAGTTTAATTAAAGTAAAAACCACTCACGCCAGATCATTCTTCAACTCCACAACAACTTCCTTCCCTATGAGAGACTTGAAGAATGAGTAGAACAGCTACACAATAAAAAATCAACCCAGATATATTTTATACTTATAATTTAAAATATTCACACGCATTGATTGTTGACTAAGCGGACTAGCATTAATCTTACCATTTTGACAAAGCTCAGCAAATAATCTTCTACCGGGTGGTCTACTAAAGTCCTGCAGGGCAGTGCAGGGTCCTTCCGGGTATCAGTACCGAATTGTTGATCTCTGATTTCGGATTTTGGTGTAAATTAGAATCGAACTAGCGGTAGTAGGTTAAACCAATGCTAGCCCCTTCTCAGTCAGCGGTTTGGTTTCGCCAACTAAACTAGCGGTGTACTTCTTTGTGAGTGAATTTATTTACGCCAAGACAAACGCCGACGAGTGGGTAACAAATTTGTTTTCCCGCTCTGAGAATTCTCACTTGGACTCACTTCTTGCCGGTGACACAGCAAAACACACTCGCTCCCGAGCTGAACTTCTCTCGTCTCTCCTCTCTTGTCAAACGAATTTCTATCAAAAAATTGCAGATAAATTAATTCTCCTCAGTTCTTAATTACTTTTGAATTCGTCCTTCTCCAAGATGATGTCTGCTTTTGAAGGCCAAGAGCGGATGAAGTACACGGAGGGTTTTGAAGGGCCTATGGAACGACAATTTAGCCCTTACACCGACAACGGAGGGTAAAATATTCTATTTAAAAAATACTATTTGCTCGTTTGAAACCCATACATTTTATCTAACATTGTGTTTGAATTTGCAGGAGCATTGTGGCGATCGGTGGACAGGGATTTGCTGTAATTGCTTCGGATACGCGATTGAGTTCTGGATACTCCATTCTGACGAGAGAGCAAGGGAAATTATGTAGCTTGAATAAGAAAATTATTCTCGGAGCGACAGGATGCTGGTGCGACGTGTTGACTCTCACTCGTATCGTTCAGGCCAGAATCAAGGTCTGTTACCGTTAGCTAAGAGATAAGGTCGACTGTAGTTGCCTATTGTACTCATACGTTTGGTCTTTTAGATGTACCAACAGGAGCACACGAAGGACATGTCAGTCGCTGCGGTGGCGCAAATGGTGTCGGTGTTGCTTTACAGCCGCCGATTCTTCCCGTACTACGTGTCGAATGTCGTTGCTGGCCTTGATGAAAACGAACATGGGGTCATTTACAGTTACGACCCAGTGGGCCATTGCGAAAAGGAGGTGTATCATGCTGGCGGTTCTTCAGGGTCACTTTTGCAGCCACTGTTGGACAGCCAGGTATACGCACAGACTTTCTGCTTCCGTGTGTAGACTTCTTCCGTATTCTGAATGCTTCAAAATAATATCGTATGCTTTTTATAGATTGGACACAAAAACATGACGGAGAAACCAACTGAAAAATTGACTTTGGAGAAAGCGATTCGTATGGTGAAGGATGTGTTCACGTCCGCTGCCGAGAGAGATATTCAAACCGGAGATGGAGTTATTATTCGAATCATCACGAAGGACGGCATTCAGGAAGATCGGTATCCGCTCCGTATTGATTAAAACTAAATTATGGTTATGAATCAGCTTTTCTACTTGTATTCAATTTGAAAATAATTATTACTACAACTAAAAATACACTCGTTTAGAACAACTGGAGTATTATATGAGTTTTAATTTCCTTACAAATGTCTGCGATCCTGCATATTCTAGAAACATACCTGTCGGTATCAGCATTCGAAGTAATGTGTAAAGACTAGTAGAGAGTGAACCACTCGGACCCTGCTGGTTTCCACCATCCTCTAAACCCAGATCTACAAATGTCCAGTTCTTACAAAACCTGTCTCTCCAGGAATGAATGATTGCTCCGATGAACAAATGCATCTTTATTTTCAACTTTGCCCGGCCCAAACCCCTAACACCTAATCCCCGTACAGATAAAAATGTGCCAGGATATTAACGACCGGTGTAGATCAGTGCTTTACGGGACAAGAGAAAAATGTCCACTGTAGAAATCTTTAGTCTTTAGTTAGAGACGCAATCTGCAACCTCAAACTACAATGCAAATCGGTAGGAATAATGAATAATTCACCTATTCATTTCGCCTTCAACTATATACTCAGCGTTACGGGCCTAGGACTGAGACAACCAAAACGCACATTAATATTGTGTAATTGTGTTACTCATGGAAGACTAGTCTATTATTGTACTAAATGGGGAATAACGCAAAAATAAAGAGTCCTTTTTAAGATCGAAGTTATCTTGTGACAGTATTATCAGACTTCAGGCGTCTTGCAAGGAATGAGCACACTTAAAAACACTCAACACTCGCCAATTACCAGTAAATACATTTTAATACAAGATCAGATATACGAATAAAAATTCATCGTAATATATTAGCAGCTTACATAGATATTTCTCGAGCGTAGACAATATTTCTCAGCAAAAGAAAAACTGAAGATTCTGGTTCGCGTTAAGATTTTGAGTGATTTGATTCCGAATTATTTCTTGATTAACCTAGTTTACGAGGCGCCCCCTGAGTTAAATTCTGATTGACACTTCATCGATGCCCTTCAAAACTTTAAATAGTAAAGCCTGTCTACGCTTGATTGGGTTATTTTTCTCAGATATTCAAAGAGAGTACACGAGACACAGAAAAAAGGTGGAGAAATTCTAGGAATGGGCATCCAATGAAAGATAAATATAAGTCAATCTGAATTTACTTTTTCCCAGGGGGCAGCAAGGGCTGTCCCTTATCTTTTCCACGCAATTTTATTCCAACAACTCTCTCTATCTTAGCCAAAACTTGTTGGTTCGGAATTCCACGTCCAGCTTCGTAATCCCCAATGATTTGTGGCTTTTCACAGATTTTCTAAAACAATCCCATCAAAATATCATTCCAGAACACCAACAAAACTTTCCAAAACCACCATAGCTCAAGTGAAAGTCCACTTACGGTAGCCAAGTCCTTCTGAGAGAGTCCTTTGGCTTGACGAGCTTGCATAATTAACTTCCCAACCTCCAGCGACACATGGTCGTGCTTGAGCTCCTCAGTCTCGCGATCCAACTTAGCTACGTTCATCGTTGTCCCACCATGTTTGTTCGTAGCAGCTCCAAACTTCTCCTTTGTTTCAATCGCTGTTCCCTGTCGTCGTGCCGTATTCACCGCCTGGAAATAATTCCCAACACATTACCTGTAACTCCATTACCAATTCATGACCTTCGACCTTAAACTTTCCAATCTCACCTGTTCAGTCTTCAACGCAGATGCCTTCACAGGCTTCTTCCTCAAAATCGTAACTTCAGTGTCCATCTCTACACACACATAAAAAGTGAATCAATTAAAACCGAAACTCCTACTTACTTACTTCCACCAGCTTTAGCCTTACCGTCTCGGTGATCTTCTAATTCCGCTCTTCAAATAAAAATCAACAAATCTGCACACTTGGGGAATAAATTGGTGCGGAATATGTTGTTTGTTTGGGATTTGGGTGACGAATAACAAAGCGGAGTGATGAAAATATTGCGAATGCGAATTAATATTATTGGGCTACGTGTGTTAGTGTGGAGAGGTTAGAAGCGGCTCTGCTGCTGCTGGTGGCTGGAGATTCACGTGTCTCTCTCTCGTCTCTCTTCCTTCGAGAGACTTCTGCGCCACCACCACTCCGTCTCCTCGCATGGAAACCAACTAATAATACCAAATCTCTCATCACGCTTATTGTTAGCTTATCGCACGTTCACCCTCCTGAATCCTGATTATCTGCCCGCCTTATCGAATGCATACGTTATTCGTCGAATTAATCAATCAATAAAGATGCACTTGGCACAAAATAAGTTATGGTTTTATTCAGAGGATGTTTCTAACTGCCTAAGCACACACATTTGTGGTTATAGGGAGAGATGGAGGCAAGCAACCTGCATATGAAACTGTAAGCGTTGCCATTGCTCCTGTAGCGATGGTTGTGGCGACACTGGTCACTCTGATGACCGTCGTGGTGGTTGTAGTTCCTAGAAGACGGGCTCTGTCTTTGTCGCTTTCTAGGGTATCTGAATCTGCAGGGTTGGGGGTGGTTGAGATTTCTTCCTCAGCGTCAGAGTTGTTAGAATCGTCGTTCAGGGGAAGTTCTGTGGTTACAATGTCAGAGATGGTGTCTTCGTTTATGTGGTCATGAGTAGGAGTGTCATCTGAAGGGTACAGAAGGGTAGTGCTGTCTTGGGATATTTCTGATGGGGCTACGTAGTCAGCTGGGTAGATGATGGATTGTGACGATGGTTGGTGGGCTTCCAGGTACTGGGACACTGCGACAGGGTTTGAGATGGTTGTGGATCCTATGATGAGAGAAATGGCTGGTGTAGCGTCGACTTCCACGTCGTTTTCTCCCCCAACATCCCTTCGTCTTCGGCCTGCACACGGCATCAATGCTGCAGCAGATGTTGTACATGTTCGGAAACTTGCGGTTGTGACCGTGCTTACTGCAGAACAAATGAAATCAATGAGACTAACGAAATATTAAATCTAGTAGGTTTATTATGCTATACCAGTTGATATTACAGTCCTGGTGAATGTCTGCTGGCCGAAGATGTTGTTGTTTCCCAGTCCCAGTCCCCCTCCGAGTAAATTGAGTCCAGGAATCGCAAGCGTAAGTCCTGTTCCAGACTGTCGCTTCACTCGAACTAGATTTCCAGCAACGGCCAGAGTCACTAGGCCCGCGAAGACGATGGAAAGCCTGAAATGCATTGGAGACGAGAAAGCACAGAGGAAGTGTACAAGAAGACTCTTCGGACACAAATAATGAGATGAAACTCGTTTATTGCCAATCAATGACATTAAAACCCGTTACTTTGTGCTGAGATGGACAAACGAGATATTCTTTCATACGAACCTACGCTATGCAGCAGAGGCTTCCTTCCATCGTCTTTGTGTAAAAAGCTATGGGCATTGGTATTTTTTGCGAGGACAACAGACTTCCTATTAGACATTCCTCCTCTTTACAAAGTATGCGCTAGGCTTAAGTTCAATCATATCTAGGTACCGTACGCATTCAATCATGTGTCATCTTTCATCTGTCATCTGCTATAAAAAGCAAACCTAGGTTCATACGCGAAGACGAACTCAACACAACACTATTGCGACGATATATTACTTACTTTATTAAATAACATTTCGACTCTAGAATACACAGGCAGTGAGGTTCTTCTACGCGATTACAAACTATTTGATGCTAATTAAACTTAAGGTTAAACTAACCCTAAAAGGCTGTCAAAGGGACCTACTAAGGTGTGACTGGACTCCGAAGTGTCTTTTATAAATCCCCGTTCTTTTGCAAACTTACATCTCTCATATCAAGGCAGCATATATAAAAACTAGCACAACCAATTCTTTATCAATACTTCACATAATATATTCGTTTTAAGTGTTGAAAGCTTATGACTGGCGTAATCCTACTTTCTGGTACTTCTTCTCTTCGTCCGTTCCACACAAATACCAATCAGGTATAGGTTGCTTCCCCTCAGTTTGCGTTTGTCTCATTTGCTATTTAAACGTAACTTTTCGATCGAAGTGACTTATTCAGAAGAATTATGAGTCGAGCAAAGTTGACTGAAAGCTTGGGAAGTTCCTCCATTTCAACAGGTCGTTTGAGAAGACTCATTAGCTTTTCACTAAATATTTTTTCTTCGGAAGTCAAATGTATTAGAGTTCCATTGACGTTTAGAACTTCTGCCGAATGGTCGTTTGGCATTGTTATCGTCTCGTACGGGAAGCTGGCTTTACTTTCGATTCTCTGCAGACAGCAATAAACCACAGTAGTGTAATATTAATCAACATGCCATTTGTTTACTGGCACAGTACTCTAGTATACCTTTATCACATCTTGAGAGTCTGTACATCCTCTGACGCATATGACATCGGGACTGGCCATATTCACAAAGTAGGTCAACTGCTTATCTCCTGGAACCTGAGACAGAACAGATCGTTTGTCACGCACAGCAGAAACATTATTTGCAACATTATTTTGTCACTCAGAATGAACCTACTTTGATGGGACTACAAGGAAGTTCCGGAAATGCATTGGCAAGGAAAAGTGCTCCTGCTTCATTAGTGTACTTAGACAACCCCACGAACAACTCTTTTCCTAAAAATAAAACGAGGAATATGAGATTAATGGGATGACCATTCACCCGAGAGTGTCATAAAAATAACTCCACTAATCTCGAGCAAAAAACTCATCGTACCCGTGAACAGTACATCTCCTCCTTGGACAAGGACTCCTTCCTCATTCACCTCCACAACTGGAATTCCCAACTCCTTCTTCAGCACAGTCCGTAACATCGTCGTCACCTGATCATCCACACAAACATTCATCATTAACAAAACTGTAGTTATTTAAAAATTCATCTATACTGGGCAACTGGGACAGAGCCGAAGGAAGTCTACGTTCGTGTTCTCACGCAATAAACGGTAAGTACAAGTCTACAATATACATACAACAACATACAACTCTACAAGAGATCTAGGGTTTGCTATTGCTGCATAACAACTTTCTTCATTCACCCCTTTGCTTGTGACTTCTTTGACAATCAATGCGCCTAAAAATTAAGTTTAATTTAATCATAACCTCTTCTTCATGTGGCATCGGTCGACGAATGATCCCCATTCCATTAATGACGAAACTCATGTCTCCGACGAACGGCGACTGCTTCGGTTGTTCTGGAGGTGGAAGTTCCAGTACATCCTGCACGAAAAACACCGGTTTAACACAACTTTCCCCACCTGCTGCTACCACATAATATGTATTCTAGATTTTACTTACAACTCCCGTGTCTCTGAGTATAGTGATGAACTCTTCAAACTCCATGCGACACTTCTTAAGGTCCACACTGGGAGGAAGGTCATCAGGAAGGCGACACACAATAGCCTCCGTGTACCGGAAAGACATGTCGACCACCACCGTCAACTACAACACCAAAATTAGCACTGACTATTGAGTATGCATGTGAATGCGTTATGATTACAGTTCTCCAGGGAGTGGGTGGGTTCTCATGCCTCATTAAGTAATTGAACACGCAACCATCCACTCAGACAAAAAAAGAGACTGCAAGCAAATGCAAACTCGAATCTGATCTGCCTCTTCAATCTAGAATCTACAACGAGTGCATTCTTCTCCAGGAGAATCTGCACTTCCTCACAACTCACATGTCACAAATCTCTCACTTAATGTGTATTTAATACTTCTGATTATGAGTGACGAGACTCATATGTCTTGCTTAGAATTGTGAAGTCACTTACTTAAGGATGAAAGATGAGGAAGGTCGTTTAAGTTGGTTTAAGTTTTACAAAAAAAGTAGGCGGTGGGTAGACTTAAGCACGAGAGGTGGAAGAAGGAATGAGGAAGGAAGGAAGGAGACTAACCGTCTGTGTGTTTTTGGGTACCAGGCCGGGTGTGCTGGACCTTCTGACACAAACAAAGGGTACTTCTCGTCGGTAGTGGCTTTTTGTTTGTTTGTGACTGCCTACCTACTGCGGTTCTCTCACTCTTTTGGGGTGACCCTCTTCTGTTGCAGTATCGATCCAGTCCTCCCGGAGAAAGCTGCCCACCACCACCAACCTCAAGACACCCACATTAAGGATGTGTGGAAGGATCGCTTGGTAAGTCTAAAAACTCACTGTGACTGTGAAGCAATCCGGGACTGCAGACTGAGACTGATCGTGATTTTTGTGTATGCTTTCAGTACGCTGGACCCGAGTGTTATCTGCAGGGCGTGTAGCTACAGGGACCAAGGGTCGGGTCGCTTTACCCAGCCCAAGTGGACTGAACACCCTCCCCCCAAAGATGACTCGGAGGGTTCTTCGTATACTTACTACCCGTCTGCAAATGTTGCTCCTACGAGATTCACTCCTGTCCTTTTCAAAAGCCCTGCTGCAGGCGAAGGGCCCATTCTCCTTCAGCCTATGATGTTTGGCATGATTCCTGCGTATCATAAGGTAGCATACATATGAGGCATGTTGAAGGCTTTTGAAGGGCAAACGTGAGCCGACGGGAAAGTGAGAATTGCTTTGCTTTTGTAGGGTGAAGCAAAGTCTCATGGTTTGAGCACGAACAATTGTCGATTGGAAGGGCTGCTTGAGTCCAAGTTGTACAGGAAAGTTTTAGACAAGAGGAACTGCTGCGTTATCGTGGCTGAAGGATTCTACGAGTGGAAAACAAAGGGAGCTGAGCCGAAGAAGCAGAAGCAGCCGTACTTAATCTTTGCTCCTCAGGAGAACAAGGAGCTCAAGGTCGCTGATAAGGCTGCGTGGGAAGAGGCTGAGTGGTCGGAAGAAGAAGGATGGAAGGGACCTACAATACTTAAAATCGCTGGATTGTATGACGTGTGGAAGTCTCCGAAAGTCAGTTGTCTCAAGTTACCTCATCTTGTTATTTAAAGGACTACATGGCAGTTTTTAATTTGGTTCAATAGGGGAATGAAGTATACAGCTACACCATCATAACAATGGAGTCTAGCAAGACGCTCTCGTGGCTTCATGACCGTATGCCTGCAATCCTAGAAACGGAGGACCAAGTTCATGTAAGCAGTCGAGTCTGGAGTGTAGGGAATAGGGAATGTATACAGAAAGTAGCAAAGCTACAAAGTCTGATTCCAATCTTTTTAATGCTGTTCAGGGATGGTTGAACGCAACTCCAAAAACAGAAACTAATGAACTACTCAGCATTTTGAAACCTGTAAACAGTTTGGAGTGGTATACTGTGGATCCCAAGGTTGGAAACTCAAGGTGCCATGACATGGATTGCACACAGCCGAAAGAGATCAAGTACACAGTTCTGGTTCATGTTCAATTCAAGTAACTTGTTCATCAAGCTGATTTGTTTGTTTGCCCTTTTCTTAGAGAGAACAAGAGCAAGACTTTCATGGACAACTGGCTCAAGAAAAACCCAGAAAAAACTAAAGCGGAAGATGATCCTACCGACGACTCTGCTTCAAAGAAGCCGAAGATTGAAGATGAGACTCAATGAATGTAGCAGACTTCATCACCCATTTATGAACATTCATTCCAGTATGAAACTTGATATGAAATGAAAAGTACGCTTATTCATAAACAACAGTTCAAACTTTCCAGTATTCAAATAAACCGAAATTTACTTGTCTCATTTATTTGAGGAAATAACACGACCACTTAATTGGAAGGAATAGGTTTGGTTTCTTTCAAGAGCCACTTATATCCCAAATCGTCTTCCGGAATTCCTTGTGACAACATATAGTTCCCCACTAATTCAAGGCACTTTCGATGATATTCATTTAAGTAATCAATCTGGGAACACAACGTAATAAGTAACGTATATACGCAAACGGAAACGGAATATAATTATCGAAACGTATAGCTTTACCTCAGGCTTAGTCAGCATTTCAGAATTTATCATGGCTTGCTGAATAGGCACAAATGTAACATCTTCAAATTTCAAAGACCCAGCTTTCATGAAGTTATACTTCGTATTCGCTTTCACCACTCGTATAATGTTCTCCAAGCGGATCCCGAATTGGCCTTCTTCATAATAACCAGGTTCTATAAAAATTACAATTATCAAGCACGGGTGGAAGAACCATAAATAGATTTCAAGAGTTTGGGAAAAGAGTTCTCACCGTTAGATAAAAACATGTCTTCTTGAATACCTAAGAATGTACGGAAAAAAGAATAAGTAATCGTAAGTACTTTAAATGCACAGTTCCCATGTAATACATTAACTTGTTTTATATAATACCTGGGTCGTCCGGGATTGGCTTGTACGAAATACCACTTGGGCCTTCGTGCACATTAAGGTACATTCCCACACCATGCCCTGCAAATAAACCCAATGATTGGGTAATGAGGTAATAAATTCAATCCGAGGGAAATTCTACCGGATACTCCCGCAACAAACTCTCCGGCTCAGCGTAAATATTCACTTCTTACCTGTACCATGCAAGTAGTCCAGTCCTACCTGAAACAAGAAATTATCAGGTGAAATAATCAGGGCGACGAATAACACTATTCACTACGTACAAATAATTCGTTCGACTTCACTTACATCCCATAAAGCCTTACGAGCGAAAGAGTCCAAAAATTTTCCGGTGAGTTTATTTGGGAACACAGCTTGGACAAGAGCTATTTGACCTTTCAATACCCTCGTATAGCACTCTTTCTGGTACTCAGTAGGTGTTCCGAAGTGAACTGTCCTTGTAATATCAGTTGTTCCATCACTAAACGTAAATTTCAAGGGTCAAACACGATCTAAACGGACCAATGACATCAGCTTATTTCAAATGCTAGCACTTACAGATACTGTCCTCCGGAATCAACAAGGTACACTTCATCCAGTGAAAGTTTCCTGGCACTCTCACTTGTGGCACTGTAATGAATAATAGCACCGTTGGGACCACTTCCCGAAATGGTAGTGAAGCTGAGGCCAACGAAATCTTTTTGCTTTCTGTTAATGAAAAGTACCCATACTCAAAACTGAAACCTCCAATTGAAATAGTATACTTACGCTCGAAAGGACTCCAGCTTATCAGCGGACGATACTTCATTAACTGACTCTCCTTGTTTTAGAGCATTTTCCAGCCATCCCAAATATCCACACACTGCAGCTCCGTCACGAATATGACAATTTATCATGCCTTGCACTTCAATAGGATTTTTTAGGGCTTTCATTATGGAAATCGGGGTCAATTTAATTAAAAGCCTATCGTCAGGAACTAAACTTGACAATGCATAGTTGCATTTTTTGTTCACCCAAACTTTCCCTTCAGAATTTGACACCTAAAAGTACGGAAGATATCAGTATTAACATCCATTGGTTCGAAAGTCGAATAATAAGGTCAATGGTGCATACAATTTTACTAAGCCTT
Organism: Isotomurus pseudopalustris; assembly: GCA_034698685.1. Classification (NCBI taxonomy): domain Eukaryota; kingdom Metazoa; phylum Arthropoda; class Collembola; order Entomobryomorpha; family Isotomidae; genus Isotomurus; species Isotomurus pseudopalustris. The sequence continues at coordinate 16,523 of JAQGBV010001123.1, forward strand.
GTAGAAATGCATTCATATGGCTGAAAGACAACGTTGGGATCCTCTCCCTTAAGATTCTTCCGTACTTCATCACTGAGCTTGTTAGGATCAATAAAGACCTCCAGTCCAGATGACGTGACGACGACGTAAGCAAAGAACACCGGATTGTAGGGGATATCTGACCCACGGAGGTTTAGTAACCCTGTTGAAATATTCCACTTAGTTAGCTTAAAAGCATTTTACGTACTCAATATAGATAAAAAGTAACGTAAAAAATCCTACACGCAATTTCATCAAGCTCAGTTAAAACAAGAGTTTCAGCTCCAGCTTCCAACATTTCGGCTCGTACGTCACGGAGCTTATCTTGTGTACGCTTGCCAGCGTATTCTAATGGAAGCAACACAGCAGAATTCAACGGCCGTGGAGGCCTGTCCTTCCACACTAGGTCGATTAGGTTATTTTGAACAGCCTGTAGTCTCCTTCCACTGGCTCGGAGCTCTTTCTTCATTGAATTCCAGTCTGCATTAGAGAACAGAAGCGGATCAACACCCACCGTGGATCCCTTGGGGATGTTCTTGCAAAGCCATTCAGACATTGTAGGAGTTTCAGGAAGACCTATTTTCAACCATCAAAAGAAAATTCAAAATTAAATAGGAACACACTGATGTCGGACTTTCCAGGTCCCAATCCCAGCCTCTACAGGGCTCAGACCTCTCCGGGTCCCATTCCAATTGCACCTCTCGGCTCTCCAGGTTCCAACCCAGCCTCTCCAGGTCCCAAGTTCCATGCTCTCCAGGTCCCAAGTTCCATGCTCTCTAGGTCCCAAGTTCCATGCTCTCCAGGTCCCAAGTTTCATGCTCTCCAGGTCCCAAGTTCCATGCTCTCCAGGTCCCAAGTTCCATGCTCTCCAGGTCCCAAGTTCCATGCTCTCCAGGTCCCAAGTTCCAAGCTCTCCAGGTCCCAAGTTCCATGCTCTCCAGGTCCCAAGTTCCATGCTCTCCAGGTCCCAATCCTAACCTCTCCAGGTTCCACTACTCCAGGTTCCACACTTTAAATCCCACACTCTCCAGGTCCCACATTATAATAAATAACAATCTTTTCGTACATAAATTTGTGCGTAACACACACTAATGCAACAAATCACAACTCTGCAGGTGATTTAGACATCCTTGAATTACGCTATTTGGACCTTCTGAATTGCGATTTGTTGCATTATTGTGTGTTACACACACATTTATGCACAAAAAGATTGTTATTTATTATAATGTGATAGTGGGACCTGGAGAGTGTGGAACCTGTAGAGTGTGGGACCTGGAGTAGTGGAACCTGGAGAGTATTGGGACCTGGAAAGGTGGGATTGGAACCTGGAAAGGTGGGATTG
>JAQGBV010001124.1:0-17872 GCA_034698685.1 Isotomurus pseudopalustris
AAAAAACTAAGATTATTAAAATGGGGGTCAACAAGACTGCGTGCGGTTCCTCTTATGAACGTGCTTTCAAACAAAAAGCCACACTTTACCAAAACGCAAGATTAATGTAAACTTAAACGTATATTTATTGCCAGTATATAGCAGTATAGCATATATAGGGACCTACACATAAGTACGTATCAACTATCAACATGAAATCGAAATTTCGACAGAATATTATCTACACCTAATAGTATACTACATTTTGGGTACATTATATGAATTCCGAGAAAATCTCGTAAGCACACACGAATATGAGTCTAATGTTTCAGCAAGGCATGAAAACTGTGCCCCGTAAATCACGGAAACTTCCAGTTTTATGCCCTAAATAAAGACATGTCTTTTGTTCCTCGGTCTTCCATATTATTAAGCTTTTTACACGATTGAGAAAGAAAGATGCGTGTGAGCTTGGTCGTCGTTTCCGTGTGTGCATGTCAAAGGGTATTAACGCAAGTTATGGAAGACAGGGCGGTGGATCCCACCTTTTCATCAGACCATCCGTTTTACTCCTAAAAACCCTACTTTCCTTCGTATCTAATTTACTTCTATTTCAAAAATTACATGTCTAGTCGCAATCATTTTGTGGGGTTACTTCGTAATTTCACGTACTGTACGTATGCAACTGGCACTGGGATATTTCGTAGTGTCGGGACTTCCATTCTCCATCTTTACGCAACAATGCTTCTTATTCTTGCACAAAATTCTCAGAAACTGTAATTATTACTATTTGCAAATAAAAATAATTTTTATTTTATTTTCGCAAGTGTGCATACAATTTCGTAGTGCCACATTCCACACAAGAGGAAAATCTGTGCTAAATTAAAATAATTGTATTTCACCAATATTTGCTAAACGGTGCCATAAAAATTAATTTCAAAACTTTATTTTATTTTTAACATCTAATCTAAAATTGTAACTGCTCTCTAACAAACCAAACACACAAAATCAATTTAATTTCATAAGCTCCAACCTCTTCTTTCATCTTTGCTGTTACAGATTAAACAATCTCCCTCTCCTCTGTCTCTCTAAAGCTTCAAATTTTAATAACCACCGAGTATTTTACACCGCATCTCCTTTCTTTTCAATTCATTCATTCACACAATCTCACTGTTCTTGGCGAAACAAAGCTCTCCTCCGCAAAGACTCATCATTACCCTCTGAGAAGATGACGACGACGACGATGATGATGATGATGATGATCACACCATCGTGTGCGGCCACTAAGAAAAGAACCTTTCCAAAGAATTATGTTTTTGTTTGCTTCCTGTGAGCAAAAGAATTATTGCAAACTCACGGCACACACACACACCAAACACAAAAGCTCTCATTTAAAATCGGCGTTGGTGGTGATAGCAAAACACTTCAAGTCTTCAAGTAGTTCTCCCCGTCGCAAGTCAATGAAGGAAAAGACCTTTTGTGTCATCATTTTTTAAAATATTCACACCACCCTTTCTCCTTCCTCATCCTCCTCCAGCCTTAATTAATTTTTTCTCTCCTTTATTTCGTCTTCCATTCCTCTCATCTTGTGTGTTCATGAAATGTCTTAATTACTCTCGTTTTAATGCACCCCCCTCCGTAACATACGTCTCTTCTTCTTATGCAATCAATTGACATACCATTCAATTCGTAGATTAATCGCTATCGTCATCATCTCTCTCTCCTGATGACTCCCTTTTTATATCTTTGCGATGTCATTGTCATTAAAAAGAAATGCATCTGGGACACACAGTAGAATATCATCCAATCCTGATTAATTACACCCAAGCCAACATACTTCTACGCAACCCTTTCCCATTTACTCCCTACATCTTCCACACAAGATAAATGATTATTTGAAAGAGACAAAAGTCTTTCATTTGTAATCCTCTGCCGACCGCATCTCTTCTTCTTCATGATGACATGACCCCTACAGCCTGTCTCTTCACTGCTGACACTGCTGCTACTCCTCCTGCCAGTTCCAGTCTTCCAGTTCTGTACTCAAAAGAACTTCTTCCCTCACACCAACCACATCGTTTAAATAGGAATGAGAAAAAGAAGCTCTTCAAACTCGAGGCTGCCTAAAAAATTCAGAAAGAAGTGCCCAGAGAACCATACGTTATTCCCTAATAGCTCAGCCTCCACCAAAGTTGGCGATGGGGAAGGTGTATGAAATATTTTAGAGGCCGGATGACAGGATGAATAATCTGCCAATTTGAGATAAAAATGAGCCATTCGTATGCAAAAGAGCGGAGGGTGATGGTGGTGATGAAATGAAATAAAACAAAAATAATGGCTCCTTCTTCACCCTCTCTTCTCTCTCCATTTCTAAATCTAAAATGTATAATGTGTGTGTGTATGTGCAAGGATCACATTCTCTACTCACACGGGATATTCCTTCAGAATTACCCACTTCCTTTCCCCGTTGTTTAAGTGTTGAGATGTATTACGTGTGTGTATTCAGCACATAATACATATATTCTGTTCGTATATATCCAGCAACTTTTGCCTATTGCCGTCCACATATTATTCAGTCCTTCATCCAACTTGTGGAAAGACAAAAGAGCAGTTAAGAAGAGAGAGAGAGAGAGAAACGGTTCGTGATGATAAAGATCTTTTGATGATGGATATCCTGGCAATAAATGTAATAATAAATGTGGACGGTGGACTACTAAAGTACTACTAAAGCCAAGGGAGTGCCCCTGCCTTCCTACTGTGTGTAAGACATTTATACTCACTCTTTCTCAGGCCTTTCCCAATGATGAAGAAATAAATTAAAAGTTAGTACACACATAAATAAATGGCCCTTTTGCGTTCTCCTATTTAGTCTTTGCGTCTATCATAATTCATAACAAGTCATGCTTCGCCTACCTACTACGGTGCTTACGGTAATAATAAAATGGCAAGCATGCTATTTCTGAGTTATAGGCTTTTGCGCACACACACACACTTAAAATACAGACATTGACAGTTGAATCTAATGTGCTTTCTCTTTCTCTACATTTCTTTGATACGCAATCGCCCATTTCACAATTTTCCATTTCAATTGCTCGATATTCAACTAAATATTGAATTAGGTTTTAGTTTTAGTATTGTATCAATTTCTTGTTTTCTCAGTGAGCCCAGTTGCAAATTAATTTTACCCAATTCAAATTGGATTAAATTTTCGACCATCCATTCCCCATATTCAATAGGGACCAATTGTTTCATCATCTGTTCTTACAAAATTATTCTACATGTTTGATTTTCAGGCAGTGGAAAATCAATTTACCTAAATCTGTCCCACCATTTATTAAAACACAACCGATTTGGCAATTTAGCACTTTACAGAATATGACAGTTCCTCGTCACTGCTACCCTTAATGAACCTCTCACATAGTAATATTCTTCAAATTCCGCACACACCAGAATTGAGTCATGTAATTTTGCAAAAAGTAAACGAGAATTATCATCCGTACATCAGCTATTCAGCAATACTGTGTACTAAATAAAACGCTCTAACGCAGCAAATAAGTTTTACATTGACATGGCCATTTGACGAGTGACGATAGGCCTAACCCGCAATAAAATAAAGCCACCCATTAGTTCCCAATAATTTTTATAACATTATTATTAGAGAGGGAACTCATTGAGATGTAAATTACAGGTGGCTTTTATTACACATTATTAAAGGCTTCTTTTCTTCGCTGATTCCCATCTCTCTTGTGTAGTTTCTACAAGAGCCATCATCCGCCTGATTACACGCCCTCCTGAATTATCTACCCATCCATTCTCATACATCGTATGCACACACATAATCCACGACTATTATTATTATTTTATGATTTAATTATACACGAATACTTCACCAGCTTATTTAAAACCAGGAGATACTACCAAAGTGATTATTCGCTTCAACTTAAGTACACACTTTGCATTCATCCGTTGTGGACAACCAGAATCAATTCTTCTTTTAATGCTCAGGTTCAACCTTCAATAATCATGGAACAATAACTACCTCCCCTTATGCACCAGTAATCATGTCCACTCATTCTTTTCTACCTCACCATCAAAGTATCAAAACCATTGTTGCAAATATGTAATTTGTAAATTATTCACTAGGCCCTTGTCTCCCTCATAATAATTACACTATCATTAAGTACCAACTTACAAACTGCTGCTAGATTGAATTTGTGAACTTCACTTGAAGGTTTCTTCACTCTGGTAGCCTCAGCAAGCACTACTCTGTAAATTGTTTTACCAAATGTCGTACGAAGGACTTGTACAATCATCGCAAGCAGTTGTCTTTACGTAATACAGTTATAAAATTTCAATAAATTGATGCTTTTTAGGTATTTCAATGATTTTCTACAAGTTCATCTCTACTAGCTCATGCACAACCAATTATTTAATCAAATTGCGCAATTAATTAAAGACTGAGGCTGCTGTATTCTAGTAAGGTTTTGTGTGCAAAGTGAGCCAAAATCTTTCCAACATTTACGGTAAAAAGTAAATCCAGAAATTCTTCTCCGGGCGTAATTCTTAATAATTAACAATTATTTGTTAGTTCCAAGTTCAGCCATCCAACCTACACCCTTCATACTGGAGACCTGCAAATCTATTTCAACATTATCAAAGAATTTTCTATAATCCATGCAACGATCCATCGAGCCTGTTTAAAAAAACAAGAGGAGGAAAAATCCATCTGAGAGAGATAAGGCACTTATATTGAGTTTACTTTTCCGTTCGGATGAACACCAGCCAGAATTACGACGAGAGAGTGAGAGAGACTCGAGAGACTACATTATATCGCAGTAAAGAGTAAAGAGCAAAGATTTGAATAAAAAAATCCCCTCTTTGAAGTGAGTTACAAGAGCAGAAATTATTTTAGAGATTGATCCCCCATCCTTTCTCTTTATCCTCTCTTGAGTTCATTTCAATCCGTCAATTTAAATCCCTACCTTACACTAACTTAAAAAATTCTGTTCTTGTGCAAAGAAACGGAAAATAACCCTGTGGGGCTGCGCATACTGCTTACAACTTAGCCCCGTATATTAAAGTGTGGAGGACGTGGGACGAGTGCCGACATTTTGTCACAAATGACACGACACTTTAATCCTTTTTTATTAGCTCAGCGTTTCGCGTAATAAATCGTTTGCCTTAAGTTTTAATCCCCCATAAAAAGGTTTCTTTTCATTATTCTCTCATTTCCACCACTTTCTGTATGGTACATGTAGAAAGCAGCTTCACGTTCTCCAGTCCACTCTCCGTATGTTATTGAATATTACTCAAGTCCTCTACAAAAATAATATCCTGTCCAGCTAGTTTAGGACATATCAAAATTAGACCACTTTCTTATTACACTAGCCCTTCTTGTAATTTATGCGGAGTGTCTCGCATACAGGTCTAAAAATCCCAATGGTTTCCATTTCGTATGTGTGTGTATAAAATGCATAAAATACACTTATTTTCCACTGCTAAACTTCAGTTGGATTCAATCCTTCACCACACTCATCATGGAGGTTGAAGCCATAAATTACATCCACCCCAATGGGTCTCTCTTGTTACTGTCTTTCAGTACGAATGTCTTGTTCACTCCATTTATTTCATCTCCACAAATCTCTCCTCATAAGTTCATTCTGTAGGAGCTAAAAGTCATGTCATCTGCTTGCAATAATACACGAAGAACACACCAAACTCCATTTCACTTCACAGGTCTCCCACTTAGGAATGTTAAAAGCAGAGTAATTAAACCTCACACATAAAAATCCCAAAGATTAATGTCCCATACTTTTGCACTTCTTGCCTCTTCGCATGATTTGTCTCTCTTTTTCTATAGTTAACCTAACAATATACAGAGCTCGTTTCCATTAAGCCTTCTTCATAAAAAGGAGACAACTCGAAAAGAGATATTTTGATACCTGAAACCACCAAAAGCTAACTAAGCCACACAACCAAATGAAGCCTACATCTTTACCATTTGAACCATCTGTGAAAGTTCTCACCCTTCTCTCTGTCTCTCTCTCTCCTCTGATCTGTCCTTCTGGACCAAATGTGCCATGAGACAAATGACATGATCTTTGGGCTTCACATATCCCACAAGTCCACTCCACATATAATCGGATAGAGACTATAGACACTAGAAACACACTCACAAAATCACACATTGTCTCTACTTTTACGCAATAGCCGTTCATGTCCTTGATTACAATCTCCGAATTTATACCGAAGAGAGCCAGTTGTTGTTATTCCCCACACATCAAACTGCAAATGTGGGCTTATCATGATGAGACAATTTTTTTCCTTTCCTCCGGTTATTTATTGCTTTTATCACATCATCAGAATCCAAATCAGAATCACTTTCCACAGATTAATCCCTGTCATGTTGCCTTTGTTGTGTGTGTCCCTGTGCGTACTTACTTGTGACTGTTTTTGAATTGGTACTCTCTCTCTCTCTTCACACGTATAAATATATATACGGAGAGAGCTCTTCTATAAAAATAAAAATCTTGTGGAATCAGTAGACCACTAGCATTACTCCTGCTATAATAATCCTACCTCCCTCTTTATTTCCACCGTCACCCTTACTTCTTCCTGTCACCCTGACCATTAGTCTTTGACATTATCTTGGGAAACGCATCTCTTCCAGTGGCTTCGCTGGGTCGGTTACCCTCTATTACACATTACACTGCATTCGTACTTCCTACAAAGCTTATCAGGTATCATCATTCTCATCGTCCCGTGCACAATCCCTCAAGGGACTCGATATGCAGGTCTAGAGTACTCAACAGTTGAATTTCCATTTGTAACGATTCAATTTCTTACAGTGGTTTTGGGTATTGCTAATATTGCATTATGTATACAAGATATTGTAAGACTGTAGTTCTTATTTAGTGGTATAGTCTGAACTTCTTTTGGAAAATAAGCTGTTGTGTAAAATTACACTATATAGCTTCTATTAAGTGGTTATGCGAGAACAGTTGAGAAAGACTGCGGTATTTCCACTTAGGCATGATGGGTGTGGGTTGTGGAATAATCAGTGTTCAAAAGTTGGGGTAGAGTTGCGTTGCACCACATGCATTTTACACAGTCATTAAAATGATTTAGTGGTGAGTTGCATTCCATGCCTTTCATTAGGGTTGAGTCGTGACTGTCAACCGGACAGAGGGATATTTCATTATACCCACAGAGGAAAGATTTATGTCCTTGTTTGGGACCTGGAAATTGATAAGAATCAATTGAACAGAAGTTGAGCTTACACAGAAAGTGAACACTTGATGCGCGTTTTCTACACTTTTTATTACACCGAAAGAGGACAACTGGTAGTCCCCCGGTCTTTTGTTTTACTCGAACAGTTGTTGATTGTGTTTGTTAAATAGCTTAAAGACTTGTTCGAGAGTGAAATAGATCGTCGGACGCGATACTACCAACTCCGATGCCCATTTTTCATATCACCCACTGAGATCTAATAATATCATTCATTTTAGAACCTTCGCTTTCATTACTTCTGTGCGTTTACTGTGTGAAAGCTACCGCTGCGCCAGGTTGAGGAATAAATGGTTTTTGCTACCTTACCTTCATTACAATAATGTTCTCTCCCAACTTAGCAGCAACAACTGTCACAAAATACTAAATGATAAGGTCTTTAGGTTAAACTAAACTTCAAAAATCCTTGACTATTCATTTTACATCCTTCCCAATAAGTTCCAGCAACACAGACCGTAGAAAACCACAGTTTAGAAGTCAAGCAACAATATCTTAATAACTCATTCATCACCTCGATATTTAATTCCACTTCTTTTTCCTCGGCTGACTGACAAGAGTGTGTCTCTTGGAAATAAAATAAATTGCTAGAAAGTGACAGATTTATGTGTACACAAACTACCCAGGATTTATCCCTTGTTGACACCCACAGAGTGATGAAAATGGAAACAAAATAGTTCTTTCCCTACCACACCAAACTACGTGACATGACATTCTATCTCAATAATCCCTCACGAACGTGTAAAAAGTATGAGAAAGCGTCATTCACTTTCCTCCTCGCTCTTCCAACACCAACTATGACAAACATATCCATGCACAAAAAAAACCTTTCAAATTGTACAAATCGCTCATATCCCCACTAAAGACCAAAGACTAAAGACCAACGAGAAGGGTGAGGGACGCAGAAATGAAATGCACACAAGTAGAAATCCTCTTTCAACCGAAATGTACAACTTTTTGGGAGGAATCTCACTCTCCAGTTTGTCCCATGTGGGTCCGCAAAGTCAAATGGAAATTCTACACATCTCCACACACACACACACGATCATTTCTCTGTTATGAAATCCTTCAGAGATTTCGAGTCACACGAGAAAGAAAGACGATATCATTACGAAACTCGTATATACAGACATCTCTATTCATATGGGAAGTAGTAAGTAAGGCAGTTGGACTTGTGAAGAGTGACAGATTGAGTGTGGAGGAGTGTGCCCAAACCTCCAGCCTCCGTCCATACTACACATCATCTCCGTAACATAATAAATGACTGCATTTGCTTTCATTAGAGCTACACTTTTAGGAGGAAACACTTAATCTTTCTTCAGAAAGAATGAGACACACAAGTAAAAAAGTTTCAAATTTTCAACGAGATTTATTGCTCCACTCTGTCTCTAAAAGTTTAAGCTGATCGATAATGGATTTACAACGAAGTTTGGGTAGGAAGTAAGTATAAACCTCATCCTGACATTTCTCACTCTGTCTGTCTGCATCTCCCTGCTCGTTCGTGTCTAACGCTCTAACCTTTGACCTCCCATGATGTAAAGCAACTGCGAAAGTTAACCTCTCTCTCTCTCTGTCTCTCTCTCTCTTCCCACTCAACTACGAGACTAACGAGAGAGTATTTAATTTTAATGCTGCGAGACAAATCCAATCAGAGTCCAATAAGAATATGTGGAGAAAGTAATAATAATAATGATAAGAAGCCAAGCAAGAAGAAGAGAAAAAGACCGTCTTTAAGGAAACCTCAAAAGTGACAATGACAAGTCAATATGGAATTCTTGTGTGATTCGAATTGATGATGACATGGGTGGGAGAAAGACAGGCTTGAGTGACAGGGAGGTCGGGTCCGACCCGAGAAATTTATCCGATGAGACCACATTTGCCACCTCCATCGCCACCAACGCGGCTTCTTCTTCTTCGTCTCTTTTGCTGCTGCTTTCATCACGACCAAAAGAGAACCTCTCTTCTCTTTCCCCTTCGACTCTGTGTCAATCAATCATGATAGTTTTGCTCTAGACAATCCAATTTCTTTGATAGGTTTTATAATACTTTTTCCCTTTCTCTCTCTCTCTCTCTCTCAAGTCTCAACCACATTCTTCTGACATCCCTATTTGCACTTTGTCTATGTGGACAATGTGACCTGTCACACTGTGAAAGACTTCCTTTTTAAATCGCACGGTAGAGCGAAGGTCTCTCCTTGACTCTCACTTCTTCTTCTTCTTCTTCCTAAGGAGGAGAAAGTCGGCGTTCAATCAAAGTTGCCGAAATGGTGTTACACTGGACATTAGATGGTTTCTCAACTTGTCCTCATTAGGAATTTATAAATCTCACCTCTTTCTCCCCTCCGTTGTTAATTTATTCCACATGCTCACTCTACTAATAAATAGGTTAGTGTTAGACCCTTATCTTAAAGTAAAGAACAAATATACGAATTCGTGCAGAGAATTCTTAGCGAATATGTTTAACTATAAAACACCTCTAGAAAGGTTTCCCAGCACTCTCGTGTCATATTAGCATTTTCATGATTATGAGAAGTGTGTGTTTTTTCGTTTTACCCCGAAAATCCATTTATTTCCAACTTCAGTTCTTGGCTTAGCTCAGACACAGCTAATTGACTACAAAACAAAACCCCAGTCTCACAGGTTTGCTCTACTTTGGTTGAGACTCCATAATAATACACGACAACTAACTAAACCCCAATAATAACGTGTGATTAGCATTATACAAAAGTGTAAATGTACAAGAAGAACGATCGGTTGGAATGTAGTGTTCAATATGAGGGAATAAGGTATGAGTGTTTAATTGCAGATCCCGAGGCTCTGCTGGAGAGTCTTGAGTCTTGAGTCCAGCTTGAGGGTGTGTGTAGTAAATGATAAGGTTGTACACGGGAAGAATTGAAGGGGAAAGCCTTCTAATAAAGATATGGCATGTGGTCGGACTCTAAACATTTTAAACACCATAATTAACACGATTCCAGCTTTCTTCTTGTTGAATGAACGTCAGTCAGTCAGTCACCTAACTATACAGTCAGTATAGGTGGATATACCTTCTTAACTCCTGTTGTATAATAGTAACAAGATCCCGAGAATCCATAAAAGTCGGATTCAGCTTACGATTTGAAAGCCCAATGAAGAAATAAATGGACCTACTAAATAACCCACCTTGCCCTCACTTCTCGTAACATTTTATTTTATTGTATTTCACTTTATCTCTTCCGTCCGTATGTCATAATCATAATCCAATCCACCTTCACCTATAATCACAACCACCACTACTCCCACTACTTATTTAATGGCTTTAACTACTGCAACGAAGCTATAGCTGCTTGACCATATTACAGCTAAGAAATAAATATACATATATAAGATTCCACTCGCAAGTAATTCTAGCTGAGTAAGTTTATAGTGTGTGGAAGATGGAGGCGCCAGGAATGGTGAAATTCAGTGAAATTACGATGGAACTTCTTGTCCAGTAAACCTTGTTATTATTTAAGAGGCTCATTTTATTACACTCGGCACTCCAAATTACATATACTTACATATTTTATGAACCATTATAATGATAAGTAGACCCTACATGACTAAATTTATTATTATAATACACACAGTCAGCCTTTATGGGCCAGCCAGTCATCTAGTGTGACTGAGTGAGTGACTTGTTACCACCGGAAGGACCACGAATTATGGGCTTTTTCCTTCCCTTCATTTCGTACCTTTAATAATCCTCTTTAAATTGTCCACCCAGCCACTCTTCTCCACTCTTGACTTCGTCTAAACTCTCTAAAACTCTCCTTATTAAGCTGACGTCCACTCTCACGCTCACAAATAACTGTTTGCTTTAGGCTTAACACTTTTACCTTCTGCGCGTACTACCACCTCGTCTCGATTATTATTTGTACTTAACTCGGCAGTTAGCAAATAATGAAGCATTTTTTATTCCACCCGAGGACACGCTACAATGGCTGAAACGACAGGAATTTTATTGGAGCAATTAAAACGCTTTGGTCTCTGCATGCGCTGTCCAGAAGCCAAGAGATTAATGAAGACATTAATCCACCTCTTGTTCCACTCATAAATAAGTCTGCGAAAGGAAAGAGGCTTATTATTACTATACAACTAATCCCATTTGGGAATTTGATCGAAACCCGAATGCTTACACGTTACACGAGTACAAGAAGTGTACAAAGAGTGTGTGAAATTTCAAAACCTAATGGACTTCATTGTGACGGAATGGGAAGGTAGCATGACTTCCAAACGTAATCGTAAACCTGTCAACCCTTTGGTGTTTTCGGTTTCCATTTGGTCATAACATTTTGTCCGAATTGTGTTATATTTAATGTGCTTCGCAACCTCCACACACACACACACACACACAAAAGAACCTCAATAATACTCAAAGGGTGAGTGAATGAGAGTAAAAGTAAATCAACAGCAGCCGCAAGTCAAGTAACTCTCTCTTGTTCATAATATTAATGTCATGTACGAGAGAGAGAGCCAACACATTCAACATTCAACCTCAAGGTTCTCTTCTACACAAGAATTTATCATTCGCCAGAGAGGAAGCGAATTACGTGATTTGTGCAAATAAAGACTTGTTCGCGACTCACAAACTAAATCTTCGATCGAGAGATACAACAAGGAGAAAGTAACTGAGCGAATGAATCTAGACGACTAATAACAACAAAACACCCTTTGACCTTAGGACTGGATTGTGGTTACTCAGGACTAGTCAGGACTTTAGCACAGCTTACAGTTTATTACAGACGAATCATTTCACTAACTTTCTCCCAAAACTCACTCACTAAATTACGAGATTTGCTCTTAACTCCTCCGCTACTAATTCTGTGGAGTATGAATATAAATTGTATGTGTGTACTTGTGCTCGTGGTTCAGTTTAAATCATAAGATGATTAAGATTAGAGTGGATGATACAATAATCTTGATGTTGTGAGATGATGGATGAAGTTAATGCTCTCCTCTGTCTTGTCTCTTGTGACACAAATTTCACTCTTTTGACAATGATATATGAGGCCTAATCGGTCTCTTGTGCCCTTAGCACTAGACCAGCTTTCCTGGAGTATACCTAGAAAGTATAAAATCAGCTACTGTATAGTCAGTTAGTCAGCACCACCACCTTCAACCAATTCAATCCCACAATCCCAGTCTTCTGTGCGGATCTCATTCTCAAATTGAAGTAGTGTGTAGGAGATTCATTCACACGAAGTTTCACAATTCAGACTATATATTCCTACTGACTCCATGCAGACATATACACTTTAGGCCAGCCACAGGATGACTTGGAAGAGTTGGAAGATCATCTCAGCTCTCTTGTTTTACAGAGATTGCTCAACAGGACTGAATACAGAGAGAGAGATGATTTTCATCCGTACTTGGTAGAGGTGGGACGTGATGGATTATCATTTTCCTTCAAAAAGTCTCAAATACATTATTAGAAAATAAATGACATTGGGTTATGGGAGTCCCGAGTGGCACATCCATTATCCTTTTATTTGGCCTATTCATCATCCACACCGTGTCACTCACGGCTCTCTCATCCAACGTGAACCCACCACAACCAATGAATGGATGAATAAATGACTTTTTTAGAACTTCTTTCTTCCCCATCTCAGTTAATATCTTCATGCAAATCCACTCCTTACATTATCTACGCTTATTCTTTCATCCAGCTATCGCGACTTTTAAACCAAATCATCTATCGTTCCACTCATTATTATTGCAACCTTAATTACACGATGACAGTGTGTGTCAAAGCCACGTACGTATACAAAAAGAAGAATGGAGATATCTCTGACAAAACTTTGTGGAAAAGTTTTTTCCTCCTCTTAAACACTTGTGATCTAAGGTTTATACTTTTATACACATTTAAATTGATGACTTGATGATGCTCAGCTTCTCTTCCATCTCCTTAACTTATGAACCATATCAAATAATACTAAACTTTATTTGGATATGCACGCAATTGAAGCAGAACGAAATCCATTTAACGCACGTAAAATTATCTGTAAGCATCTCTGACTGTCTGTCTTTATACACTCACCCTTCCATTCTTTGATTAAGCTTGATCCGTGACACATGCAAATCATGTGGCACAATAAAAATAAAAGGAGACTTCCGCGTTGGCTACTGCGAATAAATGTAATCTTGCTCACAAGACTTTAATTCAGAATGTTCAGACTTACTTTACCTACGAAAACCCATCAAGCAAATCATTATGATATTTCTGCGTATATATTTAACTTGAGAAAAACACTCTGCGAGTAATTTACTAGCGTGCTAATTCAAGTGTTGATTGGTGACAGGCAAGTCTCGCTCACTCGCTACTTTACCAGACTCTCAACTAACTCAACCCCAACCAGTCAATTGTGAATGATCGTTGACGGCATTGTTGATTGTAATTTATTCGATTGTTAATCATTTGTCTCTGCTCATTGTGAAGTAGGTTTTCGTCTAAAAGGCGAGTAAAATATGACATTGAACAACCGGTGGCACTCAAAGACTCAACGAACCTCACTACCTTTTAGACTTTTAGATAATAATCTCTTGTTCAGCATAAGAAGGTTATACTCCTGCTCACACTAACATTAAATCTTAACTGTCTCGTTAATGGCAGCCTCTCTAGGTCTCTCTGTCTCGCGCAATATGAAGCAATCATTTTCAATAATTAACAAGAAAATAGTTTTATTGCGTAAAAAACCGTTTTGCATTGAATGGTACCAATCCCTCGTTACAAATTACAATCACAAATCAATCACAAATGTATTTTGTAATCAACCCTTTTAAAACAATCCTTCTCCTTGGAAGCTATTAACATTTCCATTTAACAACAACAAGTATCGTACTGAGCTCCACCTTCGCACGTGAAAGAGTTGAAAACACATCCATGAGGACAATGCCGTATGTTGTATCCACACTTGGACTCTTCGCAATGATCCGAATGCCGGTGTTCATACCCAACTCCGTAGCTTTTAAAGTCATCCGTATTCGTTTGGTCTTCTCCTACGGGACTTTTGCTATCGTGTCGACCTCCATGACCATTTCCAGGAGGACCTCGTCTCGCACCAGAGTCTCCTGTTCGGGAATAAGCGATTCCTGTAGAATAGGTTCTTCCGTGGCCTCCATGACCTCGTTTAACTCGGGTAGCCGTTGTTGTAGAAGATGCGGTTAAAAACGTCAGTGCTGATGGATTGGCAGATTTCGTTGGCAAAGTTGGATCCACTAAAGAAGCAGAAGCAATTGCAGTGTTTGCACTGCTACCCGAAGAATTGTCAACTCTTCGGAGAAACTGAACCGATCTACGGAGTGGTTCTGTAAAAATAGAATTAGAATCGTCTTGGGGTAAATTGGAAATTTTTAAATATCAATCTACAAGTCTGTATGAATCCTTAATCTCTGTATTAGTCTGTATATAGATTTAAATTTGTCTATAAATTAATTAAATTAAACAGGAGGTCACACATTCACAATTCACAGTCACTTTAAAAATACCAACGTGTACTCACTTGGATTAAGCGTGTTAGGATTGCTCGTGCTGGGAAGGGATTCACCCAATCCTCCGAGCGTCAGTACGAGACAAAACGGAGCCCAGAGAAATGGCACAGATTTCATTTTTTACCCTTCCTTCTTCCTTCCTATTAAAGTGCCTAGAAGTAACCACAATCTAATTAAAACGGTCTCTAGATGAGCTAAAACCTCAGACTCAATTAGTTGAAGCAGATCAATAGTAGCAACTTTTCCTTTCGCCAACAAAACACACGCTCACAAAAGGATCAACGAGTGAGTTAACAATGAGACTCACAGTTTGTCTGTGGGTGGAAGTATTAAAACAGCCCTGACTTTCTTATTACTTCAATACTTCTTATACCATCTAAAGGAGCTCTGAAAGCTTTTCTCACCAAATAATTATTTAGCTAAATCTTGAGGTTACCTAATTGTCTAGAGTCGCGAGTCTAGAGAATTAGAGGTAAACTCACGTATTCACCGGTCGATGAATGAGACAGCAAAATGCTTCAAGAAGCACAAAACGAACTGCCAGTTAAGGCAAATTTAAGCCTGTAAAGACTCAAAGACCACCTCATTACATCACATCACATAGAGATCACTTCAGGGATCAGTAGTCAACTCTGCAAATAGGAGAGAGAGAGACACTTTTTCATTCCTCCTCCATCTACACAAAATTCAAAGATCATTTATACTAAATGATCTATAGATATCTATACTTCTTGATACTTATTCTCTCCCCAGTGTAAACCTAAAAGACCAAGAATACGGTTGGATCTGGTACAGTCTACTGACTCATTGTTCTATTAGCAAACAATGAGATATACAACAATCTAGAATCTCAGCACAAGAAGCAATAGAGGAAGGTGAGAGCATTGAAAAAAGAACTGCAGTTAGTAGTTTTACAACTCACAGTCTGACAACGTACAAAACAAGAATTCCCATGTCACGAAGAATGTAGAATCTTATGAATGAACCATGGAACTTTACAATTTACAATGTCTGAACCATGCAGGCACATTTAATTCTTGTCTAAAAAGCTCACAAAAGCTTGTGACTATCATTAAATGGTTGAATGAAGGTGAGAGTTGATTCTTGTGCTGTTACATATACTTTACAATTTACAACTCCAATTTGCAAGTTTGTACTTCATTGAGAGTTCAGCAGCAGGAAATTTGGATTAACTGATTGCAGTAAATCTAAAATACTTTTAGTCTGATAGAACGCAGCACTTTAAAAAAAATAGCCGGATAGTGAGTAAGTATTTTTTTAAAAAAGAAAATCATTCTGTAAGTATCTGTACAAACTCACAATAATAATAATAGACTGGTACACAGTTTGTGTAGTGATTGGTTCCTTGGTAAATGATCCATGTTTCTATTATTACAACTGCTGACTGCTGCTGTTGTGTAGTTTGTACTGCTGCTGCGTTTCAATGGAACCTCGGAATAAAGTGCAGATAGAGATGAGACGCTTTTCCACGGTATTTTGCCCCAGTGGTCATACATATCCTCTCACTTACTGCTGTCATTAAGCGTCTAAATTGCACGTTAAATAAATCCTCGTAAGAGAAAGAGAGTCAGGAGGAAGCCGGAGCATGCAGCAATGTGTGTGTGTGTATGTGTGTAATGTAATGACACAACGAAGGACAGATGCATTTTGTTCCTTACTTTTTGAGAGAAATGGAAGAAGGAGAGGAGTTTAACATTAGGTTTTACAACTTTTGGCCCCGTATTGCCCATTCAAATGACTCATCAACAATACACAGATAAGTTCGGGGGAAAGTGCCGTGAAGGAAGTGGCGAATGGGTGGAAGCTTAACAAAGTCATGAAGAAGGACCTTAAGCAGGGCCCGGCACTGGAAGATATGTCCCACCATGACGATACCATTACACGAGGCATTAGTTAGTTCTAGGGACGAAGAACCGAAGCAGGTCTCTATAAACTCCGGAGCTTCCACCCAGACTCTTTGACGTAATTAAAGAGAGTGAGGGAGTGATGGGCATAATTCTCCGTGAAAGTGCCTTTCGCCAACGGCCCTCTTTTCCAAAATGACGGCATTTATGAACCATTTCTGGCCATTTTTGCACTTTCTACCAGCCCATCTCATCATTCTCATTTCCTTTCATGTCCTATCTGTCCTCCATTTGTCCTTAAATTACCAAATTAATGTCCCTTTTTTAACACACTGACTAAGACTTACGAGCCTCCAGTGTCCTTTGACCTAACGAACCCAACTCCATGACTAAACTACAAGAAGAAGAACACACACACAAGCCAATTCCACAAACCCAAAATCATCACTTTCATCTCTCTCTCGCCTTCCTTCCTTTCTCCTCCAACTTCCTCCAACTGTCCCTACACTTAACACACGTCTTTTAATCCCTCACTGATGATGATTTTCTGTGCTGGCACTCTCAATAAATGTAAACTGGCCTTCTTCTATTAGAATAATATTTTGGCAAACTCTCTCTCTATGCATTTTAACCATTTACGTGCAAAAAAATCGATCAAGTTGCTCTCAAACCGTAATCCTTCATATGCACCCACACATTTTCAGTTTGAATATGCAGAGACCCCAACTGACTCTGTGAAACACAACAGGTTCCCGTAATTCATAATGCATTGCATGGCATGTGTGCAGCAAAC
Source organism: Isotomurus pseudopalustris (assembly GCA_034698685.1). Classification (NCBI taxonomy): domain Eukaryota; kingdom Metazoa; phylum Arthropoda; class Collembola; order Entomobryomorpha; family Isotomidae; genus Isotomurus; species Isotomurus pseudopalustris. The sequence goes on from JAQGBV010001124.1 coordinate 17,421, forward strand.
AAGATGATGTTACGATGTTCAGGTGGTGGAAGTAACCATCCATCAAACACTCTGGCTTAATTAATTCCAAATCAATTAAATCCCACCTTCCCTTACACATGAACTTACTACACTTAAGTTGTGTTCTACCATTGAACCCTTCAATTATCCTGTCACGTTGATTTATCCGACTTTAATGATCCCCAAAGGTTTGAGCGATTACTTAAACGAAAAAATCATTTGGCTCTGCCTTCCTACTTTACTCTCTATATCGTCCATGCACATTAACTACACATCGACTCCTGCAATCCGGCACTCTCAAGCTTGGCAAGACATTCCACAATCTCATGTCAAACTGAAGGCTTGTTTCCCTGCATAATATAATTACAAAGTAACCTGGCATTATTATTACTCCCAGTGTAGTTCCTTTTACACTTCTTCTCCATAAATTCGTATGCATTCACCAGAGAAGG
>JAQGBV010001125.1:0-17870 GCA_034698685.1 Isotomurus pseudopalustris
ATGACGAGCTTATTTTCTTATCCGAAATATTACGAACTACATCTAACGAAAGTGTCAATAAAAGTGACAGGGTTTTACAATCAATAGCTATTCACTTTATTACAATCAAACGGTTTTAGATTCCAAACTTTTATTACTCTGCAAAAATTGTATAGTTTACTGGTAGTTTAATCTTATAGATTTTGTTGGCATTTCAAAGCGTATCAAAATATCTTCCCAAATCAAAATTTGTCGGCCCTGATTCCCTTCCATTAAAAGCCCCGTCAAAAGCAGCTATGGCATATCTTTTCTTTTTTAACTGAGGTTCCCCTCAGAATCAGTATCTGTTGGGCGTAGAAACTGGAGTGAAAACCAAACACTGGCAGTGAAGGGAGCCTCAAGTAAAAAGGATCAAAATATGTCCTTTTACTGGTAAAGACGAAGTAGAGCTTGAGGCCAGGACCTTTTGACTTGGTAGGACAAATACACCAGCTAGTGCCACACAACATCTCCTTTTTCACCCCCGCCCCCTTGACCAAGTCTAATAAATCTTGAATTACTGCCACCAGTCGAAAAGAAGTTACTAAGACCTCCAGTGTTGGATGGAGACGCTGCAGTTGCAGCATCATCTGAAGAATTTGCAGGAGAATTTGATATGTGAGTTCCGTCTCCTCGTAAAGTGCTGACTCCTTTCCATCCTCCAACGAAGTTAGCTTTCCACAGTCGGACACATCCGTCGTCACCGGAGGAAGCTAAAATAGTGCCTGTCACATTCCATGCGACCCTCCAAACTGTGCTAGCATGGTCATTACAGCGGCCAACTACTTTAACGGCGTACTTGCTCATTCCTTCCTTAGCTTGCTCCAAATCTTCAAACGTCCTGAGAATAATGTTGGATTAATTTTGGTATTCGATGTTTTTTTTACTAATCATATCAACGTTGACAGTTTAGTGCGTACCCCTGCGGATCTAGGACCACAATTAATAACTCTTTCGATGCAATTCCCAGCATATGATGGGACCTCCCGAGGTTTGGTGCAAAGGAGATGTCATTTACGGGATCAAGGACTTCGTTAAGGGACTCTATCTTGTTCCAGCGGCGAAGATTTTCGTTGAACTCGAACACCAGTACCTACAAAGAAGAGTATACAAAAGTGTCACTTTAAATCTGGCAGCAGTATTTAGTAGCAGTAACAAGTAACCCTAAGACGCTATAATTTTACGCTAACCTTAGGAACATCAGGGCAAGAAGTATCATCAGATGCCACAGCAATGATTGGAGCGAAGTGTCTAGGGTACGTGGGATTCCATGCAATCGCAGAGCACGAGAATTTCACAGGAATCTCGTATTGTAAAGACCACTGGGAAAGGTTCATCACATCTGGTGCTTCATATATCCGCACGAAGCTATAAAAATGCAACAGGTCAAGGAATAATTAACTGACTCTTGGAATTCCTACCAAATTACTACGACGTTGCTTGTTCATACCCATCAGCACTGCACGTCGCCAATACAAGTCCCAAGTATTTAGGTGCAAACTTGACGTCCGTGACAGACGTCCTAGAATCCACTAGCGTAGTCCTCTTAACCCAGTGAGTAGCTGATGCGCGGTCCCCAATGTTTCCTTCACCCGCTGTTTAAACCAAATAATTTGTAAATGTAACGCGGTTTTAAATTCAATCTCTTTGTATTTTAAGCGTCTTGCTTCCTTACCCACTTCCTCCCACACTGCAGCGGTTCTGTCAAAGGAGCACGTGGCGATGACCTGCCCGAACTCCGGATTGGCCCAGGTAACTTTCCAAACGGACCCAGAATGGGCTTTCCACGCTGCAGTACAGCTCCAGTCTTTGTGCTGCTCGGAAGTCGCATTCGCAGACTCAACTACGTCCCACACACGGACAGTCTGGTCAGACGAGCAAGTCGCCATCCTGGTCCCATAGAAGTCATAGGCGACATCGTGAATGAGATCTTTGTGTTCCGTCCTAATGTTCCGCGCGACAAACATTGCAGCGCTCTCTCAATTTTATACTTCTAATCTGGGATAATTTGATAATATTATGGTTACTATAAATCCCAAATCCCGACGGGAGACAATCAAGTTATCCCGAACCCGAAAGACACAATGTTTTATTTACTACTGTTCCCGGCTTTGGAACTTTGCATTTGGCGGTTTTGTCCATAGCTTACTACTTAATGATAGCTACTAGTGATACTGAATGAGTCAAAGCCGTTGGCGTTGCTTGCAAACTATGTAACTTATTTCACCTTTATCACCTCAATCAAAATTTTAAGATCCTTTATTTGTTCAAAATGATTGATTGATCTTGATCAAATTCCTGATAACTGATATGATAACTTGTCACTCGTATACTAGATTGAATGAAAGCGTCCAATCGCACTTATTATACTGGTTGACAGTTTGTGTGCACAAAGATACTACGGAGCGGAGCAGTTTTTCAAGTATGTGCATCACCTTCATATTTTAATTCCGAATTTTTCGACACACAAAATGTTCACCTTCATGATTCTGAGTTGCTGCCTCGGTTTATCAATTGGAGAAACATTCCTTGAGGCGGATGGTGTAACGGATACTTACGCTCTAATCAACAGGGTTTTCGGTGAAGGCAGATCTTCTGTGGAAGTTCCCGATTGCAACCACACGACTTTCGGTCCGCACATCACTCAACTGTTCGACACGACTCTAAATGATTTTGCATTTGCTTTCCATCTTCACATACGCAGCGATGATGATCGTTGTGTCAAGTTTGATCGACAACGAGTAGAAATTAAGACAAATGATAACTTACAAGGAGCAGACCTTACAGGTTAAGTTCAATCAGCTCCATATCAGCTTATCTAATTCCTTGCGTAAAATATTGATAATCCTAATATAGGAATATTTAGGTCACGAAGATGAAAGTATGACTTTATCCTGGAACTTCAAGTTGGACTCGGATTTCCTTCCTCCATACAGCTTTTGCCATATATTCCAACTTAAAGCAGTTGATGGAGATGACAGCCTTCCACTCATCACTCTAACACCTAGAAAATCTACTCCTAATGAGTTACAATTGCTGCAGTATAATTCTAAGCAAGAATTGTTTTTCCTGAAATCTGTTGATCTGCAGGTTCTGTTTAATTAGGCGATACCCATACAACATTTCAGAACTACATAAGGATTTTCTCCTTCATATTGTACCTACAGGGATTTCTGGGAGAATGGATTCATGCTAATGTCAATGTGACTTATGGATCTCTGGGAAGTTTTGGAATAACACTTACTCGGCTTGCGGATAACCAAGAGCTTCTTACATTTGAAAACTCTGGCATGGATCTGTGGCGAAACGAGACGACATTCATTCGACCGAAGTGGGGAATCTATAGGAGCGTGCAAGAAGCAGCGTTGAGTCGTGATGAAACTGTTCTCTTCCATAAGTTCTGTGTTGGTAAAGGCACAAATGATGTTTGCGTCTGAGTCATAAAAAACAGAAAATCATATTCTGTTAAAATCTGATTTCATTGCGATATATTTTATTGCTCGCGGAAGCTATTACAGATAAATCTCTTCATTGGATGTACTGATTTGTGAACAATTGGGAATACAAAAAAATCCGTGCAAATAAATAACTTCTGTTTGGTTGTGGGCGTGGGAGTGTGTTTTTCATATGTAAAAATAAATATAATCTGTGAATTGCACAAGGCATCCTGAATCTTTTGTAGCTTGTTATTCACTTCCATTTAGAGTTATCTTAATTGCCCAAGAGGACCAAACTCTGTGCACAAAAATGACAAAAATTCTACATTGACGAAGCTTATTTCATTTACGCAGCTTGACTTTAAACACCAAGTAAATAAACAGATTTCAGACAAAATGTTTCCTATTTAGAATTTAAATGTATTTGCAAACAGCTTGTTTTTTAACTTTGAAGTAAACATTTGTTTAGAAAGTTCTTAAGAATTACGATAATGCTTGAAGATCGGCATAATGACTTCCAAACAGATTAACTCGAAAGATTGCAAAAGGAGAATTCGCATGAAATGATGACATATTCGAATTGACACAAAGCTATAATATATTGAGTAATGATTCCTACTCTCCTATTCGACTTCTTTCTTGGAGACATAGCAAAAAATCACGTAATGAGTTCACATGCCATAAAAGACGACTAGCTGAATGAGTTTTAGTTTCTACGCATTATTGTTTGTCCTCTAGAAACTACTATAAGTCATTTGAATGACCAAAAATTGCAGGTCGGTATGCAAATGATTGTCCAGGAGGATTCGAAGTAACGCTCTACTATCATTATATTTCGCAATACTTTATTGGAGAATAAAAATACAACGCCCAGGTTTGATATTTCTGATGAGGTATTGGCATGACACAAACATAAAGACAATCATACAGAAAGAAAGGAGTGAGCGATTATGATCTTCCTCTGAGACATGACTTAATGGATGTTGTGGTGTGTGAGGCTACGGATCAAAAATGATTAACTGTGTGGTGGTCCGCCCTCACAAAATTACAATCAAGACGGATTCCAGTCGCGTAATAATTTAATGCACGAGTTCTTGTTTATTCCCGAGGGTTGTTATTAGACGACCGAAGCTATTATGACTTACATTTCAATGTTCATGTCTGACTTAAATTCGTATAAGGTAGGGAGTTATTTACCATTTAAGAGTCTCTCTCAGTGGCACAAACATCAACAAGAAGTTAGTTAGCCTATAGAAGGACAAGAAGACACCTCATGCCTAAGTAATGTAACCCATTAAGCCTTTGTCCATCAAGTTACTCATCTTCAGGTAAATGTGTGTGTACGAATTAAATAAGGAACAAGGCGTGTGTTGTAATAAAAATGTTGATACCCCAACTTGTAAAAGATTAGATGTCCATTTTAGGAGAGAAGAAGAGACAGAGACGGGCTGAGTCTCATTTACTCTGACGATTTGGATCCGGATAAGGCTCAGTCCTCATTCAGTCTCCAGCATTCCAGGCAGTTTATACGCAAGTTTTCTCTAAAGATTTCTTTGGGGTAACTTGATCCATCATTTTGTTGTACTTGCGAAGTAACAATTAACAATGGTCCGCATCAAGAGTTATTTAGGTGAGATATTTCATTGTTGAGTTAATCAATTCATAGCATCGGACGCATTAATCACTTTTTCATTCTGCCCTTTCATCTCAGAGGATACTTTCCGATCGCTTTCTCGGAAGCCAGTGGTGGTGAAAGAGGAGACGATCCATCAGCCGAATGAGCTGAGGTCTTCTCGAGCATCTTCAACACTTCCGAAAAGAAGTTTGTCCTTTCACTCTCGAGCAGCGTCGGTGGAAAGTCCAACTCGAACTGAATCTGATGTAACTTTGGATTTCGATTTGTCTCCCAGAAGTCTCGAGTCGCCCCATTCCCTGAGCAGTGCATCTTACAAGGAGTGCTTTGCCTGCAAAATCCCCATTCACGATGTATGACTAGTCATGATCTCATGATTTATAGAATTGCTAATTTAGGACTGTAATTAATGTCGAAAATATGCACGATTTGCATGGTTCGCTATTTGCTTGCATTCAGGCGTGGGAAGAAACTTGGGCTATGGGAAAGCAATGGCACAGGAATTGTTTCCAATGCTCACAATGTGCGAAATCTCTGAGCTCTGAAAAGTTCTGTGAGAAGGAATCTCGACCCTATTGCGAACATTGTTACAACCATTTGTTCCTCCCTAAATGCTATTGTTGCTCGAAGACTATTTTTGAGGTGGGACAAGCGTTTTGAACTCTTAGTATAGGAAATAAATGAATGCTGCCATTATAGAATAATTTAAGAAAGAAATATCTTTAAAATGCTGTAGATTCCTATTCGAGCACTCAACAGAAACTATCATGTTAAGTGCTTCACCTGTAGGAAGTGCAACCAAGAGTTGTGTCCATTCAACCATCACGAGAGAAAGGGAAGTTTCTACTGCGAGGAGGACTTTCATGCGCTCTTCTCACCGAGATGTAAAACTTGCGAAGATCCTATTCGAGATCCGAAGGTAAAGAGACCAGATTCAAGAATTATATGAATCGTTAGGTATTAGCAGTATCTAAAATCAGGTAACTTTTATGCTAAGGACATGGTCAAAGCTATGGGAGCTACTTTCCATCGGGATCACTTTGTCTGTTCCGTTTGTGCTCAACCACTTCCAGCCAACGGATTTCTGAAACGAGACGGGGCTGTGTTTTGTGAAGAGGACTATCATAATGTGTACTCACCTCGTTGTGCATCTTGCGATGAGCCAATCAGACATGTAAGAATGTCAGAATATTTGGCTTTATGTGGTTTTTGCTACAAGAAACTCTTCAAATTTTTTGAATTTTAAATCATGTTCTTTTAATGTAGAATGGAATTCTGGCTCTCGGAAAGAAATGGCATGCTGATTGCTGTTTGAGATGCGGAACATGCAACAAAATCCTTCGGGAAGACAACTACATCGCTGAGGGTAACACGGCATACTGTAAGGCAGATTGGGTCCGCAACTTTGCCCCGAAGTGCTGGGATTGCAAGAAAGGAATCGCTCACGTTCTGAGTGGCGAAGCAGTTGCAGCTCTTGGAAGGGATTATCATCCAATGTGCTTTGTGTGTCAGGTGAGACAAAAAAAGTGTACTTCAGTAGGTTGCATTTATCATTGCGATCTGTAACAATTGTAGGATTGCAATCTGATCCTGGACGAACGAACCTACTATGAAGTGAAAGGAGAGCCGTATTGTCAAGAACACTATCACAACAGAACTTGTGTAGATTGTCACAAAGCTCGAGAAGAAAGAACCAAGTCTCTGAAGAAAGTCGTGAAGAGTGGAGCCGAACGGTCAAAATCTGCGATGTCAGTTCGCTCTGTTACTCCCATCAGAACATTCCTGCGGGCTAAATCGAATTAATTTTTTGTTTTTAATGACTAGTAGAAACATAATTTGCAATTATCACTCTGTTATGACGAGACTAAACTATTTCAAGGTATTATGGTGACTAAAATCACAAATAAAAACTAATAAAAGTATATCACATTAAAAAGTGAATAAAAGGAATTGGAAGTAAGCTACTAGATTTTATTTTATGAGTGAAAGTGTATTAGGTCGCATCTCGGGTGGTTGAAAAATCCGAACTTTTTCTTGATGTTGCAAAACTTGTTGTATTAGATTACGTGAGTCTGCACTTGAAGAGGATCAAAATATATAAAAGATGAATTGTTTTTTCATTCAGTTTGAAGAAGATGACTTAGGGTATATTGATCCATCACAATGTTACAGAAGTATGTATAAGAATAATTCTAACCTTGACGGTATGCTAAACTACATGATGATGTAAGAATACTTTTGTGCATGCATTAATTCACTAATATCAGGACAAAAAAGTAGTTTGAAAAGTCATTTACTGTTTTTAGAATGTCCTCAAGAACTTATGAGAGCTTCTTCGACGCGGTCACAGAGTGGCTTTGAAGGGCAGTGGACAAAAACTCCATGAAAGATTTTTCACAACTTTCTCTGCTTATGTAACTCCAAGCGATGTCATCATCAAATAAACCTGAACGTATATAAACCGCCGCAGATTTCTTTCGATGAATCAGTTCACAGATTGATCTTTACTTTATTGGTGGAAGTTGAAATCTCCATAAAATGAAATCATTCGGTCTTTTCCTCACGGCGATACTCGTGGGAATCGCGTGTGCTGTAGAGTACAAAGACGTTGAGGAGAAGTTTGGCTGTGATGTCGACGCATTCTCTCCAGATCCAAGCATATCAATGGACACTCTTAAATGGGTATGTCTTAGTTTGGATTGGTACTTAAGGGTATAAAAGCTGACTGTGTCACTTAATTGATTTCAGATTGAATCAGTGAAGGTCTGGTACACTCCAGTGGCAAATGGTGTCGACACTTATCGCACTACAGAAGATTTACTCGGAGCTGAGGAATTTTCAAAGGTCTCCCAAAAATATTTGGATAAGATTTGTGAGTATTCAAGGGTTAACGGAAGCGACCTCCATTTCTACGGATTTGGCGATCGATACGTGAAGTATGAAAGCTTTGCTGATCCTCTTCGACCTGGAATTTTCTACTGGTCCGTTCGAGACCTACAAGGCCGCATAAGTAATTAATATGCAATTTCTGTATAACTAGTGCATGTAGTGGAATGACATGTAGATAATTCTGGTTCTGTTCCAATTAAGAATATCACGCTACCACCATCGTAACAAAGACAGACAACAAAAACTTCTTCATCGCTGTAACTTTCTGGAAAAATGGATTGAAAGGATTCACTGCTAATTCTCCAATCCCTTCATTTAGTCCAGAAGTGAAGCAAGAAGTCATCAAACACGTCACTCAAATTGGTTTCGAACCCAAAAACTTTTTAGAAATCAGCTATGAAAACTGTCCGGAACCTCCAAAGGAACTTTTTGAGTACTGATCAAGCACAGGCAGTTCTGCTAGGTTTCCGTTTGGATGGAGGCAATAAATAAATTGATGCGACCTTAAATAATGCTCATTATCAAAATCTTTCAGGAAGTTGCATTCGAAATGAAGGATTTAATACGCTAACGTCTGCATAAACGTAGTAAAATATATCTTTGGAGTTTGTGTAATTTACTGACTTCCCTCAGCAACTTTGTTGGCGTAAACTAACACGGCTTCCAAGATTTCTGTAACAAAACAAAATAATGATGTAGCCAGGAAGATTGAGATAGAAGAACTATTTAAAATTTGTATTCGCGTCTGCTCGCGGATAGGAATTGGATGGTTCTTTGCATGGTAATAGAATTATTTATTTCAATTTTGAATTACCTCGTGCATTAGGTGTAATCTCAGTTGCTGGTGGAATAAACCCGTATCTTCCTTCATCTCTCATTTCAACTGTTACTGTATATGGAATTCCATGATCTTTAGCCCAGTCATCGGAAGCTCCTCCGACTCCATCTAAAACCGACAAATTATTGGAGTTATTTCTCTCGAACAACCTTTTGAAATTTTGAAATAAAAATCTTCTTTTTCGTACAGAGAACATCAGCCCCTTGACCGACCAAGTATGAAGTTCCAGAAACTTGTCGAAGGGCTGATTCGGCAGCTCTTCCAAGAGCAAGCTGAAAGAAAGAAAAATTACGTGAAATGAAATCCTCTTATTTAGTTTTAACTAGAGCGAATTTAAATAGTAACGTACATTTGCTTGGTAATCTGGAGGGTACACTCCACTGGTGTAGCCCCATGGAAGAAGCCAGTACTGTCCGTATGAGTGGAAGGTCATGTAAGCACCAAAAGTAACACCTTCTCCTTCCAAAGAAATGATCAAGTCTGAGAGAGCTTTGGTTTCAACTTGAGAGAAAGCAGATCCTCCGTGGAAAAGATCGGAGCAGGGATTACTAGATGTGGATTCTCCTCCTATTTATGTCAGAATTGTTACTCAGCACTGCATCAAAGATTAAGAGATCTTAAGATTTTGTAATTAGAGTGGTAAAAACCTACCGAATTGGAAACCGAAGTTTCGGTTGGGGTCGCATCTGAAATGCATTAAATCAAATTATTGATCATTCGTGTTCATTCACTAAGAAGTAGAATTGTAATTTAATTCCGTACCCGATGCAGGCGGATCCAGAATTGGGTCGTCGTGTCTTTCTCCACATTCGGTCGTTAGTTTGAGCGAATTCGTAACCATCGGGGTTGACCATGGGGACCATGTAGATGTCGATCTTGGAAAGCAGCTCAAGGTATGCGGCAGAGTTGGTGGTGAATTCGTTCAAGAGCCACACAGCAGTCGCACTGGTGATCCATTCTCGAGCGTGAATGTCTGCAAGAATCAGTCATTGTGGATGTGGAGTTAGTTGCCTGTCAGATTGAATTTGGTTACTAAACTCATGATTTGAAAGCTTACTGGCATCGATGAAGAGAGATGGCTTGGGTGCTCCTCCGGTGGACAATTTAACGACGTGCAGAGGCCTTCCTTCGAAGGATTCTCCATATTGTGTGACACTCTCGACGATATCGCTGCTCTCTTCCAAGGTCAAAAGCCACTCGACAATCTGTACGGTGAACAATACTCATGTAATACCTTTGTCTCATTATCTTATATGGCAGTTTGAAATGCTTATTGAGTTCACATACTTCAGCGTGTCTGTTGAATCGATCGATTTCGATCTTTCCAGACGCAGCTCGTGGTTTCTGGCTCGCTTTTTCTTGGGCAATGAGGCTAAAGACATGATAATTAATTAGTACAGATCTGAGAGACGAGGCTAGAAAGAAAATCTGAATTCTTACGCATTCACGTCTTCAATCTTGACGGAGACGTTCATTCCAGCGAGTTGGGGAAGGAGGATCTCCTTCTCCTCTGGGGAGACCATGATGTCAGCATGACCGTTGGGAGTAGGTCGCAGCCAGAAGTCAAACTCTCCAGTGTTGTAAATTTGTCGAAGAGCATCGAATTGCTGTTCATTCTGGGGAATGACTTTGAGGACTTCGTATCCTGAGTAGGAACGAATTCCAACCTGGCTTCCCTGAGAGACAGCCAGAAGGGCTAAGGCCACAACTGAGATGAGCAACTTCATGATTTCTGATCCAGTTACAAAGGACAAGTGTGAGTTGGAAGTGCTGCAGGAGGCTTTAAATAATCCTGAAGGAGAAAAATTTTATTTTTATCGATGGGCGGTGACTGTAATTTTCAATATTTTATAAGCCCTACATAAGTTAGGTTGAGCAGGTGACAATTGAGAACGGGATATGAACCGGAGCCCATTGTGTTTGATAACGGAGTAGGTGTTATCATTGATGGATTGACAATTTACACGGACAAAAAGTGTCAATCAACAATGAACGAGTGCAGATCAAGCGTAGGAAAGGAATTACCTTTAGACATCAGTGCTATCAGTCCTACCTACATAATAACTTAACGCAGGTATTGACCGACTAGCATATTCATAATTGATTGTATTGGACAAGTTATCGTGTTGATAAGATTTTGCTGTCTGGAAAATTCAGACAATATGACACACTGATAGATTGGAAATGACAAGAACAGTTTCCTTTAGAAACTCGATGGTAGCTGCGTATTAAGGTCAGAATGTATAACAAAAAAAAGTCAAATCCTTTGAATTTTGATTTTGAATCAATTTTGACTTTTTGAGAGTTTTATGCACCAAATTAGTTGATAGAAGTTGACTTGCTTTAAATTGTCCACAGCAAGTTGTTTTACAATAAAGAACGGCGATGAACGAAGATATGATTACGAGTAACAATGCAAATAGAAGAGCACAGTACAATTCCAAGCACTTTTAAAAAGAAAGTAATTTTAGAGAACCATTTCATATCATTTTGAGATGAAGATGTTCTGTAAGTATTGCGAAAAAGACGAACCTGTACTTTCATAAATTGCATATTTGTGTAATCGTCGCCGTACGATGTAAAGTGGCCATAGGTATAGGTATCGTATTCGTGCAATCCTATTGAAATCGTAGCTTTTATTGTCAAGTAGGAGAGACCAGTGAGTGGCGATAAAGAAGAACATTGGACCCCACAGGCCAATCCCCACATATTCAATTGCCTTCCAACGACGTGGGTCCAAGCATGAGTAAAGTAATAGATATAGATAAGAGCAGTAAATTGTTGTATGCATCTAAACTACCAAAACATGATTTTTCATAGCATAAAAGGTTCAGTGTAAATTCTACCTGGAGTGAGACTATCAGAGCTGAAATAGCTCCCTGAACAATAACGAGTTTCTTCAAAAGGGTTGTGTTTAGCAATTTCAAGAAGAACCCTGTCTCTGACTCAACTGCAAGAAGTCTTATTCTATTACTTCCTGAAAAGTAAGAATGGTTGGGTAAGGCAGATTGAGTTGCATTGTTTTCTTCGTGGTTGCTTTTAAGTGGTACGTAGGGATCCATGCTTAAAATAAGGTTGTAAAAATTTAGTTTTGCAATTATTTTTGCTAATAAATAGTAATAATAACTAACGGCTGATGAGAAGGCTATTTGGAATTTGATTGTTGCAGTAGGAGTTTCCAGGTTCTTCGGGGGTGATGAATTTCAGCCATTACGAACATCAATGTTTTGAACCACATTTCCAGACCAGCAAAGCACACTGTTGTAATGTAAATTTTATTATTGTTGAGTGAAACGACCTTTGGTATCATTTAATACTTAAAGTGTTGGGTGGCATTGCATGACAGATGTGTTTGTCTTTAGTTTAATTGGGGTTAAGTTAAAGCGATTCTTCATAATGTGCATGAAGAACTAAATAAATGTATCTCAACTCTCATGTTGTTCAGATTTGTTTCGACCGACTGACCTTGCAGCATATTACCAAAAAAAGATGTACGTAAATCCAATACTGAGAATAGAAAGTCTATCAAAACAGCGATTTTTTATATATTTCGGTTAACGTTTATGCATTTTAATTTTAATGACTGGTGCTGGAAGTTTAATTTAGGACTCCTCAATTCCATTGAACTTTTCCTGAATTTCGTCATAGTCAACTTCGGATGAATAAATAATATGTTCAATTTTCTCTGAATGATCACTATTTTATCGTTAATAATGCGGTTTCTGCTTTAAGACCAATTTTTTAGCAATTATCTGAAGCAACACATTTATTTTGTAAGTATATTGCTGGTTTCCAGATTTTTATCGTATGCTAACCCCAATTATTATGCTCATATCTGCATTAGTGTGATTTTAGTATACTTTTATTAACTTAAATGAAAACATAATAATAACACAAAGAATGACATCGATCAAATGGATTCTTAATAAACCTTCAGCCGTGATGATCATCCTTTCATTAAACTGGTCATAATATTAATAAAATAATATTAAAATTATGCCAGTAATAAAGTTATCATAAATTGTTCACAAAAGCAAGCTTCATTTACCAAGTCATTGGTGTCTAATAAAATGATAAGGTATATTTTTAATCCTATTTGTTACTATTTAATCCTAATTGATTGCATTGAGTAATTTAATTTTTCTTCAATCTACGGTTTACGGTCAAATGCCTCAACTCGCCTTTTACGCTTTGCATGACTCCACATCAAACAGAAGGTACTGCGCTGTCTGAAAGGAACAAACGTAAGAAATATTATTAAATGTCTTCTCGACAGCCTTTTAAGCAATATTGAATTGCTCACGTGAAATCGACCGCAACAAGTTGCTTTGCAAAATTGTATTGAGATGAAGAAAGCTGTTATCACAACTACCATCGCACATATTATCATGGACGAGCATAAAATGACTCCAAAAACTGCAAAAGGTACATTTTATTTAATCTTTTGCACGATAAATAAAGCTGATGAATTGGGACAACCTTCTGCATGGTACACCCATTCATCGGTGTCCGGATTCCTGTAATGATATCCGTGCATTGCGATAGAAATTGCGGCTATTAAAACGACGATTGACCCAATAATCACGGTCACTACTTGAAATGCCAGGGCAGTTCCCAATCTAAGAGAAAATTGAAGACACATCAAAAGAGGAGATCATCATTAAAATACTTAAACATCAATTTGAGGAGTTAAAAGCATGTAGAAGAATTCTGGGGTCCTTACATGCATCCCGTGGGTCCCTTAGTGGACATGTATGAAAGACCAACGGCAACAGAAAAGAAGAACAAAGGCCCCCAGAGGGAGATTCCGGAATACTCGATAACTTTCCATTCTCTTGACCTTGTTGACGAGTAAAGAATTATCTGCAGGGTTCAAATGATGATACAAAACGAATAAGATAAATAATGCCTGCGTAGTCGTTACTCTTTTGTCAAAAATGGTTTGATGACTGATCCACTGATCAGTGTCGATCTACAATGGTTTACCTGGATTATGACTATTAATATTGACAAGGCTCCCTGAACCGTAATCAGCTTCTTCAACATGCTGATGTGCATTAACTTTAAGAAGAATTCGCTTTCTGTCTGAACAGCACGAAGCCTTACTCTATTACCAACAATGTTATTAGTCCCGTCAGTCGACTGACTTGCATCCGGTGAGCTGAATAGCGCATCTTCTTTATTGTCCTCCAGTTTGGTGTAAGGCTCCATGCTTCCTTGAATGATAACTATGATTTAAGGCTTTCTGATTATTATTACTAATAACTTTCTGGATAAGTATTCATAATATGATTTGAGGAATGATTGCTAACAATGATGAACTGATTAAGAATATTAATAAAGTATGCAATTTATTACAATTTTCGCTATTTATTTATTTCTTATGGAGGAGGGGGTAGAGGTAGAAACCGCACATTTGTCAACAGTTTACTTGATGCAGATGATGCTACTCTGTGCGTCCTTCACTGTGCATGGATAATGGATAAGATTGACCTATTGAGTTAAAGCAAGCACTGGATTATACCACGTATTCCTTCCTTGCTATTATTTCTTTGCATGTGTGATTCTTAAGCATGTTTATACCATCTAATCTGTATCTCATCTATAAATGCAAAATCGAATGAGCGATCAGCATAATGGAACAGCTTTCTGACTATAGGTTCATTCTGCCTCTGGTGTCTGGTGGTGAAAAATAACGCTTAACATTACAGCTTCTGACTTTGTTCATTTAATTAACAAGAGACAGAGACATCATCGAAATTTGGAATCATGATTTTATGTGAATATTGTTAACAACTGATAAAAAAATTTATTCCCACTGATCGAATGCAGGAATTATTATTTCTGTAGGCAAGAGAGAATAAAGCATGACTGGCCACTCTGAAAGGGAACCCAATGGATAAAAAAATAAAAATAAGCTCTTTCGCTCTTTGTAGTGAGATAGAGAATTATTCAATTTCAATACAATCTGAATCGTACCAAAATTCATGATTGCTACATCTGAGGGAAGATTATCTGAGAAAGGGTGGTGTGCAATTTGAAGAGATGATCTTATCCACAAGCTTACGCTGTCATGATAAGCTTCGAATCAAACTCATGTTCTGATACCTGAGATTGGGTCTTACGCTCAAATAATAAAGATGCTTGTTGTTCTGCTCATTTGAGTTCATGAGGTGCACAACAAAGGTGCAAAGGTAACTTTTCAAAATGAAGTTCGTTTTTACCGTAGCAGCAGTCTGTCTTGGTTGTTATTTTGGTTCAGGTGAGTCTTTGAAAGGGGCGAGCATTCTTCGAAAAAGCAGATTATTAATAATCAATAATTGGTCTAAATGTCCTTAAAATATTAATGAATTCGGCAGCGGTAGGCCAAGGTCACGGGTGTGATGATGACTACCAAGAGGATGGAATTCGTGCAAACTGTCCAGGATCAGATCACGACACCGTTGAAGAGTCCTGCAGAGCTTTGAACTGCACATGGTGCCCTACAGTTCCAGACACGCCGATTCCGTGGTGCTATGTATCCAGCGTGTCCTCAGGATATTCAATGGTAGGGGAGCCTATTCTCTCCCCCAATGGCATTCAAGTGACTCTCCAAAAGGCATCAAGGCGTCCTAAGTGGGACAATGAGTACGACACGCTGGTGCTTCAAGCTGACTTTCAATCCAACGATCGTCTCCGAATCAAAGTAAATCCTTTTTGATCCAGATTACAGTCTAAAGTAAACAAAGTACTTGAGGTGCGTGCACACGCCTTTCTAGCAGAAAATGATCGTGTGCACTGAAACAAACAAAGAAATTAACACTTTAACCACATGGCTGATGAAGGTAACCTATTACTATTATTTGCATGTTATCCTATAGATAACCCCAAATGATGGATCGAACCGGTTCGAAGTTCCGATAGAAATTCTACCAGCTACTGGAGGAAATGCGAACCCCCTTTATGACATTCAGTTTTCGAATGATCCTCTATTTTCATTTAAAGTCATTCGAAAGGCAACGGGAACTGTACTCTTCGACACCAGCGTAGGACAGAAGAACTTCGTTTATGCTGATCAGTATTTGAGCCTGACGTGGAGTGTTCCAAGCGAACATGTCTACGGAATCGGAGAAAATGAACAGACGAGTTTTAAACATGATTTCACTGCTAATAAGAAATACCCCCTGTGGGCGAGAGATCACACGCCCGAGGTTTACAAGCACGCTTAAAACCGTACAAACAAAAGTAAATGTAAAGACATGTTGATGAAAAATTGCTTGTGTATGAAACAACAGGGAACAGTTAATATTTATGGGACTCAGCCTTACTACACTGTCTTGGAGAACGACGGCAATGCCCATTCGGTGGCTTTAGTCAACAGCAACGCTCAAGAGTTCAGCATGAAAACAGGAGGCGTCATAAGCTACGTTACCATTGGGGGTGTGATGGACTTGTTCTTCTTCTTGGGCCCAACTCCAGAAAATACTGTTCAACAGTACACTGCGGTAATGAATTGCACCTTTCAAGATAATACATACAGTGTTAAGTTCTAATTTTACGTCCATATTTCAATCAGGCTGTTGGACGTGCACCTATGCCACCGTACTGGAGTCTCGGTAATTTATTATCCATATAAGATGGAAACGCTTTGAAAGTTTCAATTGTAGCGAAAATTGTTCAATTCACACGTTGAATAATTTCAGGGTTCCAACTGTGTCGGTTTGGATACGATAATCTAGCGAATATGCAAACAGCAGTAGACAGAACAGAAGAGTTCGACATTCCTCATGATGTCCAGTATGGAGATATTGACATAATGGATCGGCAAATGGACTTCACTTATGCTACGGATAGATTTGCAGGGCTACCTCAATACATTCAGGACTTGAAGAAGAGAGGAATCAAGTTTGTTACTATCCTCGTACGTTGGATTAAGATAAAAACCTCTGTAATTGCAATTGAGTTCTGAATTCAATGAGGATATGTGTACTTAACGTCGTTGAAGGATCCAGCCATTAGCATGGGAGAGCCCGCAGGATCCTACAGACCTTATGATTTGGGAGAGCAAATGGGTGTTTGGATAAAGCGGGCCGATGGAAGCAACGCTCAAGGAAGAGTTTGGCCACCAGAGGTTTGCGTCTTTCCGGATTATTCCAGGCCATCCGCAAGGTATCCGATCGCAAGAGTTCAAATGACGAAGACAGCTTGTGTATTGTTCAACTTTTTTTTTATTGTTGAAATGTTCGTAGGGAATGGTGGATCACATTAATTAAGGAGTTTCACGATCTCTTGGAGTACGACGGCTTGTGGATTGACATGAATGAACCAGCTAATTTTGTTGATGGAGATGTGATTGGGTGTCAGGCTGGACCCTTAAACAATCCACCATACGTTCCGCGTGAGCCTAATATCTAAATCATCAAGTATACTTCGAAATATACGAATTGAAATACCTAAATTTACTGTAGCCGTGTTTGGAGGAAGCTTATGGGCATTCACATTGTGTGCTGACACAGTACAGGACGCTGGGAAACATTACGATGTTCACTCGTTGTACGGATGGTTCCAATCAGAACCAACGCTCATGTATGAAATTCTTCGCTCGCTGTTATAATTGATTGAATTTGTTTTGGGGTTTTTCCGTACTGTATAATACCAATTGCAATTTAATTTTTTCCAGTGGAACTACCGAAGGAACGGGCAAACGTGCGCTAGTTTTGTCAAGGTCAACTTTCCTCGGATCGGGTAGATGGACTGCTCACTGGCTTGGAGACAATTTCTCCCGATGGTCTAATCTCCACTTCTCCATAATTGGAATGCTTCAGTTCAATCACTTTGGGATCCCGATGTGCGGCTCAGATATCTGTGGATTCAACGAAAACACAGATTCGGAAATGTGCCAGCGATGGCAAGAACTCGGGGCATTCTATCCTTTCTCCAGGAATCACAATGCCATTGGAAACATTGAACAAGATCCTGGAGTGTTTGGTCCTGCAGTGGCAGCGTCCAGTAGAACTGCTCTCAGAATCCGATACACACTTCTTCCATATCTCTACACGTTGTTCCACCTTCACCA
>JAQGBV010001126.1:0-17856 GCA_034698685.1 Isotomurus pseudopalustris
CATGCAGGGACCCATCCGAAGCTAAGGTCTGTAAAATCACTACTACGCTCGAAATAGTGCGCTTATGATCCTAAACTTTAAGAGTGTTTATTTACTTACGAATTAACTGAGTTGGGATCAAAGTATGGAAATCTCCACATCGCCAAGTTTGGCAAGAATTGCATGGTTAATATATTTTTCTTCTCAATGTTCTCATAGGATCACACTGATTTTGAATGTAGATGTGACGAAATTCGACACTTACAAGGAGATAGCAGCGAAAGTGGATGAGATAACAGGAGGAGAAGGGTTGAACCTGATTATCAACAATGCTGGAGTCTTTCCAGACAGACCTACGCAGAGTTCCATCACGACATTGACGAGAGAAAACCTTGCCACTCACTTCGAGGTCAACACGTATGCTCCAGTATTCTTGACCCAGGTTAGATCAACTTGTGCCAATTCTGCTCACATCCATCTATTAATCTTGGCATCTAATCGCTTACATGTTTCCTTTGCACCTACAGGCGTTGCTTCCATTGTTGGAAAAAGCGAGTTCCAGGGCCGGATCAGCTCCAATGGGAATTTTATCGCTGGTAACACGAGAGGTGAATGTTACTCTTATCGGTCTAGCAACAAGGTGCAATTGCAAGCAAATCCAATATCATCATTCATCACCAAAAATTCTGAAGCTTTGGAGGATTAATGCATGTAGGGATAATATTGTGGGACGTTTTTAGACCGCTCTGAACATGCTGACGAAGAGCATAAGCTTGGAACTAAAAGAAAAGGGAATTTTGACCGCGCTGATGCATCCAGGGTGGGTGAAGACCTACCTGGGCGGGGACAACGCTACGTTGACCGTGGAGGATAGTGCATCTGGAATCCTTTCTGTTGTGCAGAATCTCACCGAGGGCGACAATGGGAAGTTCTTGCAGTTCGATGGCAAGGAGGTTTCTTGGTAGATAGAACTGCCACTTATACTCGAAAGGACATGCTTGTACTATAATACTTGTAATTTGTAATAATGATGAAGCATACGTGAAATAAAACTAAACTGTCGTTATAAACTGTGACCGTCCTTATCTCCTGGTGTTAAAGCGGTATCTGCAGTTGAGTGTCTTCTTTTGGGAATTGGCTCATCCATTCAAAAGGTAAGTTAGCATACACGTATTGTAGCAAAATTCTGGAAGTTCTGGAAAGCTGGAAGGGGTGTCAAAGGAAATTACCTAGGCACTTTTCAATTATGAGCCAAATCAAGAAAGTCAATTTTGAACTCTAGTTAGTTTCGTCTGGTACACAATTCACTATTTGAAAGCCTCATTCATACGAGAAAAAAAACTTTTTCTCGATTTGTGAATTATTTCGCCCACGATCTCTACCTCAACCACCCTAGTTCAGTTGTCAATGTTTGTCATCTTCTCCAGTGGAAAGAGACGTCGTCACTTTCATCTGCAGTCTGCATCTCTTGGTCCGTTTCAGTAAACATAAAATTGACAAGCGAATTGAATTAAGTCGATTGTACGGAATACAAGTCCATAATGATAAGGGATGCTAAGTGTGTGGACGTGGAGAGTAATGACAAGTGCGGACAAGTAAACATGAGTCATGACGTAACAATACATTGTTATCGTTTAAATGATGATAACCAACGTGGAATAGATGCTTGGCATTTTGCTTTAATCAGATTTCAGACGTGTACATTCTAAAATACGCGAATGTGGAGGTGCGGAGGGGAATTCATACGGATGACCTTGAGATCCAACTGGTCCGGTGTTTTTACCGGTGGATTGTGGAGTGGTGTCAGTCTTCTGCCTGAGCTGTACAATATCACTCGAAATCGAAACAAAATATTCGTCCGCTTGTATCATCTCGTTGGTTTGGAATTTGCTAAGTGTGATTGAATTCAGTGAAAGGATGTCTCCATGCAAGAATGTCTTCATAACTGGTGCTAATCGAGGAATTGGCTTGGAGTTAGCAAGGCAGGTTTTGGATCGATTGAAACCTGAAAACTTAATTGTTACATGCAGGGATCCATCTGAAGCTAAGGTAGATCAGAGTACAAAAGTTTTGTTTTCTTTAATGACCTAATTCCATGAAGTTATTCATTTATTTAGGAATTAACTGAGTTGGGATCAAAATATGGAAACCTCCATATCGCAAAATTAGGTGAGAATTGTGTTCATAATAAAGCACAAGTAATGGGAGGATAGCAGACATTGTGTTCACTAAGCATTTAACAATATAAAACTATGATTTTGAATGTAGATGTGACGAAATACGACACTTACAAGGAGATAGCAGCGAAAGTGGATGAGATAACAGGAGGAGAAGGGTTGAACCTGATTATCAACAATGCTGGAGTCTTTCCAGACAGACCTACGCAGAGTTCCATCACGACATTGACGAGAGAAAACCTTGCCACTCACTTCGAGGTCAACACGTATGCTCCAGTATTCTTGACCCAGGTTAGATCAACTTGTGCCAATTCTGCTCACATCCATCTATTAATCTTGGCATCTAATCGCTTACATGTTTCCTTTGCACCTACAGGCGTTGCTTCCATTGTTGGAAAAAGCGAGTTCCAGGGCCGGATCAGCTCCAATGGGAATTGGAAAAGCGCTGTTAGTAAATATGACGACTAAAATGGGTTCCATCGATGATAACACGAGTGGTGGATGTTACTCTTACCGGTCCAGCAAGGTGCGAAAGGGCATCAAGTATTATCCGTATTCTGAAGTGTATGAATAATGTAGTAAGAGATTGTATTGTGGGATGTTTTTAGACCGCGCTGAACATGTTGACAAAGTGCATAAGCTTTGAACTGAAGGAGAAGGGAATTTTGACCGCGCTGATGCATCCAGGGTGGGTGAAGACAGACATGGGAGGAGACAACGCTCCGTTGACCGTGGAGGCAAGTGCTTCTGGAATCCTTTCTGTTCTTCAGAACCTCACTGAGGACGATAATGGGAAGTTCCTGCAGTTCGATGGCAAGGAGATTCCGTGGTAGATAGAGAAGAAACTGGTCACACTTTGTGTGGAGATTTATTCTCATTCCATACTGCCTCTTGGATCCAAGAAAGTCATGACTGTATTTCTGATTGGAAGCATGAATGAAATAAAAAAACTTTTGGTGTAAATTGTAACCGTCCATATTTCCTGTTGTGACTCATGCGTTGTAATTATTTTGGAAGCACTGGTACCTGTAATTGAATGTCTTCTTTGGAAGTTTACTCATCCATTCGGTAGGTAAGTGAGCACACGCGTATTTGAGTGAAATCTTGGAAAACTGGAAGGGTGAGTCAAGGGCAACTTTGTTGTGGCTATGAGACTAATTGTATTCTGGTGGTATTAAGTAGAAACAATTACTTTACGTGTGCTACAGACTAGTGCAAACTCACGCAGACATATCAAGAAGCAAGTTCTATAAAAATTGATGCTAGCTCATTAATAAATTAATGCTAAACAAAGTGTGAACCACCACTATCATTATAATAGGAAGGTAAGTATGAGTGTGTAGGAACAGCACGAAGAGTTAAGATTAAGATGCGTTTCCTTCCATCTGTAATTCTGTAATGCACTAATGCTGTATTTTTGGACGGACAACGGAGAGTCGCGATGTAATTTTATGGTAGACGATTTTGACCTTTGGCAAAAGAGCGGAACCCTTTCCTCTCATCTTCAGTGCCTAATCGATGTTAAATTGTCTATTTAATTTTTAAGGATCCCATTCATGTGTCTGCTACACATGTTTCTTTCGATTCCGCCTTTATTCTTGTTCATACAGAATGCCTTCCTTATGTACAAACCACTAAAAGCTAAAAGCTAACAAGCAGCTTCCTTCAGTTGTCTTCTTGTCTTTTCTTGAGATAAGTAAATCTTGGGACTTTCATAATTATCATGTAGCATAAATACGTTCACACAGCTCCTTAGCTTACAAACGTTCTTTACTTGGAAGTGGAAGTTAATTGACTAGCTACAGACAAACTTCTAATTATCAAGGCGTCGCTAACCACACACACACAACGGAAGTCTTGTCGCTGCAAAGATGGCGAAGATAAGAAAGTTTTCTGCACCTCTTGCAGTTCTTGCATGATATTAGTAGTTGCCCAAAAATTAAGAAGAGATCTGATTGTTGATAGCGAACATCTTGCCAAATATTGCGACACTTTTATTGGATGTAATCTAATTGTAAGTAATAATGTCATATGTGGCATACTAAACTATTTTGTGATCGAATGAATTACATTTAATAATAATTGTGAACGGGTTCTTCATGACGTAGAGCAGGACGTCATTGGCAGTTGCAGTATGGTGTATTTAAACCACATTACTTGATAACCAGGAATATGCAAACCTTTACTGGTAGATAAATCAGTTAAAAATGTAATGATGTGCGCAAATCTTGTGAATAGTTAGGTAACTCAAAGCAAAGTTTACAGGGAAAAGGTGTTCATCAGGATAAACTGAGCGAGTATCTTGACATCTTTTTTGGTCGGATGATTCTGAAAGTATTAATTAACGAACCTCGAACCCTCCCTTCTTCAAACATGAAAACCCTTTCGAACTTTTATGATATTTGAGAGTGAAAGGTACATTTCCTATGATTGTGCAAATATTATAGCTTTTATTTTTCCTCCGATAGTATGGTAGATTAGAAGTGCCAATGGGCGCTTCATGTTGGGCTCTGGAACTAACCAACATCTAAAGCTGTAATGAATGAATTAAAAATGAACGCCTAGATAATTAAAATCTTTCTTTCTAAAAATGTACAGGTTCCAAAACGTCTTGATTAATACGCGTAGTGGTCAAAGCAGGAGTAGTTATATATTATACTCAATATAGTCTGTTTGATTTCCTATTGTTAGCTTAAGAGATAGCAACCTTATAATTAAATTTGTAGCACCCAATTGAATCAGACCTGTTGGTATTATAGTTTCTGTGTCAGTATGCATTCATAGAGCGCACATGTAATTCTCTATCATTTTTCTTTGAGTTTTTGCTTATCGCCACATACATCTTGATTGTGTTCTTGCCAAAACATCTTCCCAAAATGCTGAAAAGTATCAACTTTTTAATAGCATATATTCACACATTCTGCATTCTTCATGATTAACCCACATGGCATGCAAGAAAATGGACCCATCGAAGCGAAGCGAACAAAACTAGAGATCACACAGCCAATCAAATCAGAAGTTTTTTTTACTGCAACAAACAAATAACTGCCCCAGCTCCTTTAAAGTAATTCCAAGAAGAATTTTCTGACCGGTTTGCGAATTACTTGGAGAGGACAGTATTCGTATTATACTAACGAATCAAAGAATTGTTGAGAAGGATGAGGACTCCCGTGTATCCTATAATGTGTAGATCAATAGCGTCATAAGAGTTCATCTAGTTCTTAGTGTTGGAAGTACGTAGTCGTTCGCAAAATCGCAAGTTAGTAAAAATGATGAATCAAGTTTGCTTGGATAAAATGCTCGTCCACTGACAACAAAAGCTCAGTCCTATTTCAAAGGTAGCAGAGTGAGGAGGAGAAGATTAAGCAGAAGTTGTTTAAACCTTGAGAGAACCATTAGGCCGAGTCTTTAAGCATGTTTGCTATTGTTCTTAGTTCTTAGCCGTCGATTTAATTTGTCTTGGAGCAAGTGATGCTTCTTACACCTGTAGTTAATCTCTCGTTTAGGCTGAACTCTTCAGTAGTTAATCAAGCTCTCATCATCTTTTGAGAGAGAAGCTTCATCTCATCCCCTTACACTTGTCAATATAATTTAAGGTGGAGCTGTGCACACGACAATACCATTTAGTCGATAACCTCAATTTTAAACGTTCTTGCGGAGTGATTTTAGTACAATTTTATAGTTATTGCCGGAATTTACTAGTTGTGTTTTCCTTCCAGTCAAAAACGCTACAAGGTTTGCTACATAATACATACATATAGACTAATAAATAAATAGACATCGAACATTAAGAAGAGACAAGACTTTTTAGCCATTATCTTATTGTACGTGCGCTCGTTAAGTTGCAATAAAAGTTTTTAAGCTACGATTTGTGAATCATGAATAGTGAAGTACTTAATAACAACGATACCAAAGAAGCGGTTGGAAATGAAGGTGGACCGAGGTTTAGCGTTGTTAGCACGGCAAGTAGTACGGCACCCATTGTCACTGGCGTTATTGAGTCCAACCGACGTGGAAGTGGTCGGACTGGACCGTGGGAACCTAAGCGTCGGATGACTGTGATGGCAGTTGTTATTGGTAAGTTGACAGTTTCACGCTGCCCCAAGAACTCTCAAACTTATCGTTAGCTCGTGAAGTTGTTGAACTAATTGTAATTCTTGTTAATTCAACAGCTACGATTGGGTCCTTTGGTCTTGGAACAGTTCTCAGTTGGTCCGCAATCGCTTTGAAAAGTATCGAAGAGAGTAAAGTCTTTGGAGACATTTCTAGTGAGAGCAAATGGATAGCTTCGCTTGCTTTGGTGAGTTTCTTTTTTGTCTGGATCTGGATTAGCCTGGCTCATCTGGAAGTTTTTTGTGACTGTCACATTCACAAAGCGTATAATTCGTGGAAGTCATTGAATAACAATTCGGGAATTCCTGTTGTAGTTGGGCGCTTTGATCTCAGCCCCATTCACTGGATTCTTCATTTCTATCCTTGGGAGGAAGAAGACCATGTTAATCACAGCCTTTCCATGCCTCATTGGTTGGCTTTGTGTGGCCTTCGCTCAAAATATATGGATGCTTTATGTTGGAAGATTCATCACCGGATTTTGCGGAGGTGCTTTTACTGTCGCAGTTCCTGCATATGTGTCTGAGGTCACTGAGGATCGAATTCGAGGAGTTCTGGGGACAGTTATGATCCTTATGCTCTGCACTGGAGTCCAATTTACGTTAGTCAAAAATAATTCTTTGCTTTCTCCGGTATTACTGTAATCTGTACCTTATGCAAGGAAGATAAGAGTTCAGATTATAAAGTTATGTATATATTCCAGGTACGTTGTAGGAGCATTTCTAGACTGGTTCTGGCTTTCAATAATTTGCTCAACCATACCTGTGATATTCTTCATAAGCATGTTATTCATGCCTGAGTCACCGCGTTACCTTATCCTTCAAAGGAAACCTACTGCAGCTCGCCGAGCGTTACAATGGCTGAGAAGAGCCTCTACAATGAGACACATTGAGCCAGAAGTTTCCAAAGTATGAAAAAAACTCATAAATCCTCACTCTATACTTATCTACAATGTTCACCACAGCGTGACTGATGATTTCCTTGAGACGAAATGAAATGACATGTTTTTTTTCTCCAGATACAATCTTCAGTGAAGCAAAGTACACTCCAGTCCAACAACATTCGTGACCTGTTGCGTCCAAGCGTTCTGAAGCCTATTGCAGTTTCTTTAAGCCTTGTGGTGTTTGGTCAGTTGAGTGGAGTCAATGGAGTTTCCCTCTATACAGTGTCAGTGTTCCAAAGTGCTGGAACTGAAATGGATCCTGGATTAGCTTCCATAATCTTTGGAGGCTGCCAACTCCTCACTGTTCTCTTTGTTCCTACTATTTTCATTGAGACGCTTGGCCGCAAAACGCTTCTCATTATTTCTCAGCTCACCATGGTCGTCGGTTTTGCTGCGTTTGGAACTTACTTCTATCTTTCCATGGACAATGAGGAACTTAAGACGAGCCTCAGCTGGCTTCCTCTGACTTCACTTGTCGTTGTCATTGTAGGGTATAACATCGGAATGGGCCCAATTCCTTGGGTTATCACTAGTGAAATCATTCCTTTCCGTGTCAAAGGTGAGATGTAGATTTAATAATAACAAAGAGTTATATGATCACTTCAAGAAGTATTTTATGAACTTATTCCGAACTTCCAAATTCAATATATTTAATTCATTCCAGATATGGCGTCCTCAGTCATTACTGTGGTTTACTGGAGTCTTTCGTTTGCAACGGGAGTAACTTTCCAAGATCTCGAAAGCCTGTTGGGAAAACACATCCTGTACTACACATGCTCTGCAGTTTGTTTCTTCGGCTTCTTTTTCGTTGTTTTCCTTGTACCGGAGACGAAAGGAAAGACTGCCGAGGAAATCCAGGAATACTTTGGAGGAAGTCCTATTTCAAATAGGAATTCTCGGACAAACTCTCCATCCCAAGTTATTAAGAATAACCACACAGCGATTAAAATCTCAATGCAGCAATGTTCAGACTTGGAGATGGATCCAAATGTGTACGCTAAGAAAGACGTGGGATTGGACAATCCTGCATTCGACAAAGAATTGAATATCCAAGTGATTGGAAGGTCCAAGAATCCCGGAGAAGGAGGCTGTCTCTCTAACAAGAAAAATACAATGTAACTTTGTTCCTTTAGTTTAGCTTATTACTCTTTTGAAAAAATACACTGTGTAAATAAGTATTTAGCATTTACTATCTTTATGTTTATTGAAAATAAATCGCAATGGTCAATGCATTTTAAGTAATAAAATTGCATCATGATTAAATATTGCTTATTATAATATATTGCACTTTGCACAGGTAGCCAAATTAAGCCATAAACCTGTTGCATGTGACTCATATCGACCTGTGACATGAACTTTTCCTCCTTACAAGGTTATCATTGGCAGAAAAACGAGCGATTGGTGAAGTTTGATTGTTGGAAGTCTCACATTTTCCAGTACCAAGTGACCTTCAGAGCGACGACCATGTATCATTAATCTGTTGCAGACATATAGAATTGAGAGCCTAGCTCAAGCACGGCGGGAGATGAGCAGGCGGCAGAGCAGGAGTTATACTGCTTCGAGATATTGTTTCTTGTCAGAAGTCAGAAGTTTGTCCTTTGTTTTATGTTTGTGATCATAATAATTTTGTAAGCAGCTGCAGCTGTTTTGGTTTTAATTAACTGAAGATGTTGGCTGAAAAAGCATATGAATTCATCAAGGAAGTGCGACGGCAAAATGACGGAACCACCTCTGTGCCTCCTTATGATGTAAGTACATATTTCTGACGTGTATTAAAAATACTCTCAAGTACAACAAAATGTTAACTGGATAGTGTATTTGATTTTTAGGAGACCAGTCTCAGACATACTTTCGATGAGATGCAGGTCCTCTTCGAGCAGAATCAGAAGGCTGTGTAAGACTTCAAACTTTGGTATCAATATGGTTGTTGATGCATCAATACTAACGTGTATCTCTAACAGTACCGACTCTGAAGACATAGACGATAATGGAGAGATGTTCGCTGGCATCCACCTCCGACACGCAGCGTTAGAAAGAAACAAGCAGTGTGTACTGGCATATTCGTGAGAAATAAATACATGTTTTTGTGTCGAGTTTCGAGTAGTAGTTGGAAGTTGTGAATGGCGAATGGGAACTTAATTTGCACTGTGATTTCGCTCTGGGCTCTGACTGTAGGTTCAGTCGTCTGGAAAGAATAAGGGACATGAGATGGCTGAAGGGAAGTGTTTTGCCGGAAGCAGATCAACTGAACATGACGGATAACGAACTCGAATTTTTTACTGCCTACAATAAGGAATTAGCTAGTTATATGCAAGCAGTTGGAACTGTTGGAGAGATGGATGGACTGGACTTGACTGAAAACTTCCACCCTCCTAAGTGTAGTATGGTATATGTAAGTCAATATTTTGAATCATCATTAAGCAGGATTTCTCAACGAGGTCAACTTAATTAATTGGAACATTTTTGCAGTTTCGCGTTCTTGAAGACTATGGTGAGTTTGAAGTGGAAGGAGGTGAACCCATCGTTTTGAAGAAAAATTGCGTCCACAATTTACCTCGTCATCTGTGTGAAGGATTAGAGAAACAAGGAGTTATACAAATAATTTCGAGCAAGAAGAAGTAGCCGTCAATTATTTTCTCACTCTAAGTTATTCTGTGAAATAGTTTATTCCATTATAATCAGTGTTTATACTTTAAGGGAACTATCATATTGTAAGTTTTTGTATCAGTCATTGCGTAACTTCAAATAAAAATGCTGAAGAAGTAACCAAATCATAAAATTGGTCCAGCATTTCCACATCTTAGACACTATCTAGACTTGTATCAAAACCACAGATTGCTGTAAGAATTTCAAATCTGAAACGACAACTGCGGACATCCAACTACTAAGTTAACCTCCTAATCCAAGCTTTACATTCCTCAGATAAGATATACCGGCATGACACTAAGCGATAATGGACCTGGAGTGTCACCTTTTCAATTTAGGCTTTATTGTTAGCATAATAACTTTCGGACTTTCGGACAGTCGACTAATTTCTTGCGTTAATTGATGGTATAGTATTTAATGCAACTTAATTACAGGCTTAGCGACATGTCTTAATTTATCTCCACACCAGAGAGCGAAAGTCTTTCCAGGTCCGTACAGTGTCATTTGATGTTGCCTGTAGAGAGATTCATAAAGAAGCTTTGCAGCCTTTCCCTGAATGTCCATGTCTCCCTTAGGACCCATTGCCACGGACCCTACAGCTGTCTTCTCTCCCAAAGAGACCAAAACACCAGCAGACGCGAACTTGAATGGCTCACCCGATTCATTTGGCTTTCCCTTCAGTATCACATTTTCCAGGTGTTTCGAAAGCCACTGGGCTTGCTGATGAGCAACCTGAGCGGTCGCAGGGTGACAAAGGGTTCCTGTTGCATCTCCTGGGACTGGAGCGCAACAGCAATCGCCTATTACGAAGATATTGGGATCCTCCAGAGTATGCAGATAAGGGGTCACCTTCACCCGGTTCTGGGGATTGAGGGACAATCCTGTCTTCCTCAGCCAATCTGGAGACTTTATTCCTGCAGTCCAAACTCGAATATCCTTTTGCAGTATTGATCCGTCTTTCATTATGAACCCTTTATTGTTGACACCTAACAAGGAGATTAAAATCACAATAATAATTCTTAGAAGGAAGAGCTAAGTAACTTAAAGGACTTTAACCTTGTAGGCCACAATTGGTCATCACTTCAATTCCCTTCTTTTTGAGTTCTGCCGTCGCATAATTTGAAAATGTCTCCGACAGAGATCCAAGAATTCTCGGAGCATTCTCCAAAACAGTTATCTGAAGCTTATTCGTTTCCAAACCGAAGACACGCATCGCTTCTATGTAGTGTTGGATTTCTGCAGCAAGTTCCACTCCAGTTGCTCCTCCTCCTACGATTCCTATGCGGATCTTGTCCTCTTTTGCAGCAGAAAGGCGCACAGCCAAGGCCTGAATTAGAATAGTCTTTCGCAGGAACTCAGCTTCCTTTGGAGTGTTGAGGAAGACGCAGTTCTCGTAAACTCCAGGAAGACCGAAAGTGTCTGGAGTGGATCCTACGGCGAGGACCAGAGTGTCGTACCGAATTTCCTGAGGGTCTGACACCATTCGTTTGTCATATTTGATTACATTTGTCTTAATTACTTTCTTTTCTCGGTCCAGAGAATCCATTCGACCGAATCGGAACTCGTAGTTGTATGAGTGGCTGTGGGAAAAGAAGTTGAGCTCATCTTCTCCTGCGTTCAGTACTCCTGTAGCCACTTCGTGGAGAAGTGGTTTCCAAATGTGTGTTATTCTGGAATTCACAAGGACTGCTCGTGCAAGTCCCTTTTTCGCTACAGATTTCCCAAGTCTCGTGACCAATTCGACACCACCAGCTCCCCCACCGACCACTAGGATCTTGTGGAGATTTGAAGTGCCCTGCAAGATTTGAGTTATCCTCATTTTTGACGCTGGTTCTTCAGATATGGAAACGCTGGCTGGGAATGGATATCTTAGCCCAAAGCATTCTTTTCTGTACACCTAAGAGGGATTTCCTGGAAAGGATTGTTGCTTGGTTATCTTATTGCATAAAGTCATAATAATATCTGCCACAATACTGAAGCCACAAATTCGAATTGGCAAATACATCAAGGGCCAAAAACGCAGTTATTCTGCTTAAAAAATAATAATTTATTAAAGCGATTTTTTGTACAATGTCACATCATAAGAGAACAATTAAACTTCTTGCATCCATTGGTATTCGCATTATTGGCATCTGAAGTAGCAGAGACAGTAGAAGTTCCCTTCGAGATCGGTGGTCCTGTTGAGGTTTTGGTGTAGTGATTCGTACTCCCTTGTTTGAGGTAGTGACGATTAGGATTTCGAATTTGTTTCAAAGCGAGTTTCGCCAGGTCTTTCTTCCTCCCTTCCGAAGTAACTTCCATGAGTTCCAACAGTATACTTCCAAAAGTACGCATGGGAATTAGGGACGTCATATAAGCATTTCCTTTCGAAGGATGCTCGCCCTCGTTCTTTTTGTTTTCCTGGGATGACTCCCATCCCATCTCTCTTAACATACTCTCTTGGCCTCGAAGGAGAGATTTGATTAACACTTGAGGAAGGCTTCTGATCAGCCCTTCACACGCCATTCGCTGGATACATTGTTCTGTTCTCGGGAGGCTTTCTCCTTGACTTGTTGCATTCGTGTTGTTTCCGTTGTTCCTGTCAGGAAAGCGAAATGCTTTCGAGTCCTCAGACTCCAGTGGGAGCGTCTTGTCAGGATCCAGGAGGACTTTAACAAGTACATCAAACAGGGGAGAGTATTGGAAACTTCTTCCGTAGGCCATAATTCCTACAGGAATCGCAAGGAGGGTGAAAGCTTTGGCGAGCAGGACATTTGGGTTGAGGAATTGGAAAGGCATCTTCAGAAGGGCCAGCAGAGGCATCGCTAATCCAGAAAGCCCCATGAGAGCTACAAGGCTTCCCAACGTCAACTGTGTGGCTTCTTTTGAAGGGTCTGACTCACTCATTGCTGTGCTCGCTGTATGAATAGCAATCAAAGGTTACTCTGGTTGTAAGAGAAAGATCCATAGGATGGTAGGAAACGGAAACAAACCTGAAGTAAAGTCAATCCCATTGTTGAGAACGTCTTCTCTACTTCCAATTTTGTAAAACGCAGGTCTTTTGCGAGGCTCGAACGCTAGCTGGAAATGTGGGTGTGCGTAGTACGAAGGAAAGAGCGATCCTCCAGCGGTGAATACAGTCGTTGGAGAATTCATTTCCAAGAAATAGAATTGATCAGTCTCTTGTCTTATTGTACTCCAAGAATTCTTTCTGCACACAACAGGATTCCCTATGACTTCCCCTTCCTCATGAAAATAAAAAACGAAAGCAGCGAAGTTGTCAGTCTTTATATAGACTTTCTCAGGAAGTGACAGTGATAAACTATCCTCGCTGTGCATATAGAAATATTATTTGAAACCACTCAGCAATCATATTGACTTGACACAGTTTCAATCTCGCATAAAGGGAGTTGCCTAATAAGTCGGACACGACAAGACACCGCGTTTGTAAATCATCTTTCTACAATTGAACAATCATTCACCTTTTGTCAGAGACTGCATGTATAGCTCTTTCTTTAAAATATTCTTTTCATGAGATGCGTGTAAAAACGACTAAAAATAGAACCTGCTTATCTCCTATTCAAGTTCAGTGTCAACAATGATTCAACACAATCTCAAGAGAAGACATACAGGCGAAGTTTTTATTGCTTTGCCCACCTTCTTTTCGTGCCAGTTTTTCACATCATTGGTGATTGATTCAATGTGTCATTAGAAACCTCAGGGGCTTAATTTACACCATATAATGAGCTGCCACCACTCCGAGGCATGGGGCGATCCAATAGACCAAGACTTTAGCTTCGGGACAGAGTCCAACGGTCGAGAACTCCAAACTGGAAGCGACTGCAGGGTTAAAAACAGCTCCTGAGAATCTCGCTGCTGAGAAAACCGGAAAACGTAATCGTAAGTTTTAGAACATATGAGATAGCACTGAAGCAATAAGCACTAACTCAAGGCTGCAATCCAAGTGGAAATAAAAATGAAGGTGTGGGTCTCAATTGTAGAGTTTAGTGCAGACGATTTCATCCTTAATAGCGAAGGCAGAATACACATGAAGAAAGTGACAGAACCTTCCACAACCGCTGAAGTATACGTGGAGCTCTGCAATATTTATGCCGTGTAACGTGCAAAGCATGTATGTCTATTGGTATTGCTCATATTAAATATAATTATCATCTTACGTCAATGGCAGCAGCAGGCCAGTAGTCTGCAGTCATTTCCATGTTGTGTAAGTTCAGGTCATTGGAGAAAAAGAGTTTTGAGCCGAATGACCACGCTGGAACAATGACGATTGGATATGCCAGAAGAGCTCCCGAGAACTGTCCTGCCACCCGAGCCAATGCAGTTTGACCTTGGACCTCCCCTGCCAAGTACTTCCTCAGCGTTTGCACTGGATTGGCAGTTGTAACCTGACAGCCTCTGACCTGCTGCTCTCTTATATTAACCCACGAAGCGTAGGCGAATAGGCCCACGAAGTATACAGAAAGCGAGTAATTGGGGTACACTGAGAAAACACACCTTCAGATCAGTTTTATACTTTTAATCTTCTTAATGACCACGCTGTAGTTTATTAGCTTGAATTGTCACCTATTAAGTTGAGTTCATAGTGGGCTACTGTGAGTTCCAGCGTGGCTAACAATTCATACACGAACTTCGTGAGGAAGAGTGACCCGAAGGTGTTCTTGATGGAAAACCATGTTTCCCTCAGAAGCGTTACAGCCACAGCAGTTACAAATACTACGATACTGGCGAATACAAGTTCATCTACATTGTAATTCCATGACAAGCTGTCATCTAATCCCCCATTGTTTCGAAAAGATTGCGGACCATTGTAGAAACTCATTGTGGCTTGTGGTTCAGGTACAAAAATGGTTTTACAAAAGATATATACTTCTTGATAGCTTGGAAATATTATTGAGTATCGTGAACCAAATTCGTAATCGTAACGCAGAATCCTAACGCAAAATTCCATGACAAATCGAATCAGTGAAATATTCCTTCAGATCAGACTATTCCAGCGAGTACCCAGTCCCGAATCCGAGATTCTGTGATCCCTTCATAAGAAGTACACGGAAGATTTCATGCAAAAACTACAAGACAGTCAAGACACTCAATTTTATGATGCCTCTTCATTTCTCATTTGCACTTGGTTTTTGCATAAAATGATGCTAGTTGAATGAGTGACAATTGACTAATATTTAGTAGTAGTACACAAATCGTGTTGATTCATTCATTTTTACGAAATACTCATAAACTGCAATTTACTCTAACTCTAATTAATTCTTATTTATAGTCAAGAATTCAAGATAAGCTTTCTTTTCCAGTGTTGGTTTGAATCTTTTAGATAATCAAAATCGATTGGTTGATATTCGGATTTAAAAAAATCAAAAATGAAAAAAAGATTGAAATTATGAATGAGTTTAGGGGAATGGAAAGACAGTACGGAGCGCCAATGTTGGGAGGGAACCTCAGTTGTTCATCTGAGCCGTCGAGCTATTTAAAGAGGTTCTTCACGGTGCCAGTGATTAACTCTGTCTTCCTTCGTCGACCTGCCCACTCGCATCAACCACTGGAATTTATGTGCTGCAACTGAAGTCTCATTAAGATGGTGAATAAGACAAGAAGTAAGATGCATTATAATTATTAACCTTTAACCCTCTTTGCTGAGAAATGTAATGAAATTATTGTCATAAAGGACCCGGACCGAAATCAAAGACTGAGAAGGTACCGGCAGTGCCAGAGACTAAAATTAAAGAGGAAGTACCTGATGACGATGAAATTGACAATGCGAAGACGGTAAGACGTTCTAGTTCACGGGGAAAAGACACTCCAGCTAATTCAGGTAAAGCTGAACCAGCGCCTAAGAAGATGAGAATTGTTGAGATGGAGTTGACTTCGTCAGAAGAAGAGGAAGACGAAGACGATCCTTCGGAGGATGAGGAGGAGAGGACTCCAGTTAAGAATGGATCTGCTAAGATTAAAATTGCTCCTGCTAAGAAGAAAGCTTCTCCGAAAAAAGATGCGTCGCCAGCGAAGAAAGGGTCTCCTGAAAAGGCTGGAGGAAAAGGAAAGGGTGCGTCAAAGAAGAAAAGTGCCAAGGACAGTTCGGATTACGATGAAGACGACGAAGATGAGGAAGAAGAGGCGGATGCTGAAGAAAGCGAGTTTGATCCTTCTGATGATGACGATGGAGGTAGAAAACGTAAAGGTTCAGCAAGGAAATCCAACAGAGGGGCAGCGACAACGAAAAGTAGCAATAAAAGGAAGTCTTCAGCCAAGGCTAAACCCACAGCTAGAAATGGCAAAAACAGTGATGAAGACGAGGTAGGTTCAGTTCCATTTTTATTTTTCACTGATTACGCTAAGTGTAATACTACTGCAACTACTTATATTGAAGTTTTTGGCTTTTGATTTGTTAGGAGGAAAATGAAGACGAGGGTCCGGAAGAAGGTTCTGACGGGGAAGACGAAAATCCAGCTCGGGAGGAACCTATCAATTACAAAGACGACGAGTGGTTTGATAAAGCCAGTCAAACTTGTCAGAAGTGCGAGAAGCGTTATGATACGTGTAGAGATGGTAAGTCATAATATCGATCGTTTTCACATTTTAATGATTGCTTTAAAACTTCAGTGAGATTCATTGATTGCATTTTTTCTTACAGCTTCTAATTGCATCACTGGAACTCACAAACGCATTCGATGCTACGTTTGTTTCACCTTCTGGCGAAACACTGAAAAGTTGTTTGCTCATTATGACAAGGAGCACAGAATCGCGTCAGCAAAGAAGGAAACTCTTCTTTGTCCATTTTGTGGCCAGTCGTTGCCATTCAAATCAGTTTCGTGTCACATTATTACGTCCCACATTGCGACGAGAGAGGCTAAGAGAGATGAAGCTCGGAAGGGAAAGAAAGGTGACGAAAAGAACGGAGAAGCCTCTAAAAATGGACAGAAGGAAAGTAACAAAGGACGACAACCGTCAAAAAAACGATCGAAGCAAGACTCGGATGATGACGAAGAGGAAGAAGACTCAGACAGTGACGGTCCAAAAAAGAATGGAAAGAAAGGTCGAGGTCGGCAGCCTGCTTCAAAGAAATCAAAACGTAAATCTGATTCGGAAGAAGAAGACGACGATGACGATGACTGAATGCGTAGTATATCCAATGAATGCATAACAATCACAAATTGATTATTGATTTGATTTTTTCTGAATTTCTGACAATGCTCATCTCGCTATTTTGTAAAATAACGTATTTTATGTAAGACATAATAATATTTAATTCCATGTTCCAGAGACTAAATCATCGTTTTAAAGCATTCGAGAATTTATCAATTTTAGTTTAGTTTCATATGCCTAAAAGCTAAATAAAATAATTTTGTACGCAGCGTTCCTTTGTCTCAACTCTGTAAACCGCTTCAGTGGAGGAGTGGAACATGCATGGATGCACAAGGGGCTCTGAAAGGGTCTTGTGGTCACTTCTTGGAAAAGGCCATTTTTAGATTTTTAGATTTAAGAGCTCAATACTAGTTGCACATAGCTCTCGTCATTCGATTCCTGCATTCCTGTATCTTTCATTTTGTGCTTGAAATTGAAACTAGTTTCACAGCGAGTCTTTGCTTTGCTTTGCTGCAAGCAAGCTGTAGTTGTAGATTGTATTTGACAATTTTTTGTGCCTCCAGCTCCACTTGTTCACCACAATCCACTGAGCCCATACTAATACTTGCTGCATTACACATTATACCGAAATCCCTCCAAATCTAAGGCAAGATAATCTTCGTAAACTGTATACATCCCATCATCTGTGATTTCACTCAATTCACCAAATCAAGCCAGTATTTATTAACTGAAACAGAACATAACGCAGCATGCCATAGGATCATCTATGGTACTTATTTGGAAGGAAGGTCCGTGATTTGGATTCCCAAAGTAGATCATAAGTTCAATCAGCAATGCCTCCTGGAGGTCCTTCAAAATCAAGGGCCACCTCAAGTAAGAATTTTTCAACTTTGAATTAATGTAAATGTGCAA